>CAJUWN010000260.1:0-68634 GCA_910589765.1 Avena atlantica
TGTGTTTGTTTAGGTCATAGGTGATGTAAAACCATGTTTGTTCACAAGTTGGGGGGCTATCCTAGCCCGTTTCACACACTCGACGGGAGATTCCCCCCTTATACGGGTACGGAACCTTCGCCTCTAGGTTAGAGCGCATGCATGCGAGGGGGGACACATGCAAGCACCTATACCAACCTCTCACCACACTCACACACATAGCTAGGTCACATGCAGTTTTCATCTCATTCCAATGGTCTCGTGGTCTTCCTCTCTCCGCGAAACCCTGATCTCTTGCGCACTCGGATCGTCTACCCCCTAGACGTTCCTCTGACAGGGGTTAGCCCGGCGTAGCTCTCTCTTGTTTTGTGTTTGTTTAGGGTCATAGGTTGATGTAAAACCATGTTGGTTCACAAGTTGGGGCACTATCCTACCCGGTTTCACCTCGACGGGGAGATTCCCCCCTTATACGGGTACGGAACCTTCGCCTCTAGGTTAGAGCGCATGCATGCGAGGGGGACACATGCAAGCACCTATACCAACCTCTCACCACACTCACACACATATGCTAGGGTCACATGCAAGTTTTTCATCTCATTCCAATGTTCTCGTGGTCTTCCTTCCTCCGGCGAAACCCTGATCTCTGTGCGCACTCGGAACGTCGGACTCCTACCCCCCTAGACGTGCCCTCTGACAGGGTTAGCCCCCGCGTAGTCTCTCTGTTTTGTGTTTGTTTAGTCATAGGGTGATGTAAAACCATGTTGGTTTTCACAAGTTGGGGGCACTATCCTACCCGGTTTCACCTCGACGGGGAGATTCCCCCCCTATACGGGTACGGAACCTTCGCCTCTAGGTTAGAGCGCATGCATGCGAGGGGGGACACATGCAGCACCTATACCAACTCTCACCACACTCACACACATATGCTAGGGTCACATGCAAGTTTTCATCTCATTCCATGTTCTCGTGGTCTTCCTCCGGCGAAACCCTGATCTCTGTGCGCACTCGGATCGTCTACCCCCCTAGACGTTCCTCTGACAGGGGTAGCCCGGCGTAGCTCTCTCTTGTTTTGTGTTTTGTAGGTCATAGGGTTATGTAAAAACCATGTTGGTTCACAAGTTGGGGCACTATCCTACCCGGTTTTCACCTCGACGGGGAGATTCCCCCCTTATACGGGGTACGGAACCTTCGCCTCTAGGTTAGAGCGCATGCATGCGAGGGGGACACATGCAAGCACCTATACCAACCTCTCACCACACTCACACACATATGCTAGGGTCACATGCAAGTTTTCATCTCATTCCAATGTTCTCGTGGTCTTCCTCCGGCGAAACCCTGATCTCTGTGCGCACTCGGATCGTCTACCCCCCTAGACGTTCCTCTGAAAGGGGTAGCCCGGCGTAGCTCTCTCTTGTTTGTGTTTGTTTAGGTCATAGGTTGATGTAAACCATGTTGGTTCACAAGTTGGGGCACTATCCTACCCGGTTTCACCTCGACGGGGAGATTCCCCCCTTATACGGGTACGGAACCTTCGCCTCTAGGTTAGAGCGCATGCATGCGAGGGGGGACACATGCAAGCACCTATACCAACCTCTCACCACACACACACACATATGCTAGGGTCACATGCAAGTTTTCATCTCATTCCAATGTTCTCGTGGTCTTCCTCCGCGAAACCCTGATCTCTGTGCGCACTCGGATCGTCTACCCCCCTAGACGTTCCTCTGACAGGGGTAGCCCGGCGTAGCTCTCTCTTGTTTTGTGTTTGTTAGGTCATAGGGTTGATGTAAAACATGTTGGTTCACAAGTTGGGGCACTATCCTACCCGGTTTCCACCTCGACGGGGAGATTCCCCCCTTATACGGGTACGGAACCTTCGCCTCTAGGTTAAGCGCATGCATGCGAGGGGGACACATGCAAGCACCTATACCAACCTCTCACCACACTCACACACATATGCTAGGGTCACATGCAAGTTTTCATCTCATTCCAATGTTCTCGTGTCTTCCTCCGGCGAAACCCTGATCTCTGTGCGCACTCGATCGTCTACCCCCCTAGACGTTCCTCTGACAGGGGTAGCCCGGCGTAGCTCTCTCTTGTTTTGTGTTTGTTTAGGTCATAGGGTGATGTATAAACCATGTTGGTTCACAAGTTGGGGCACTATCCTACCCGGTTTCACCTCGACGGGGAGATTCCCCCCTTATACGGGTACGGAACCTTCGCCTCTAGGTTAGAGCGCATGCATGCGAGGGGGGACACATGCAAGCACCTATACCAACCTCTCACACACTCACACACATATGCTAGGGTCACATGCAAGTTTTCATCTCATTCCAATGTTCTCGTGGTCTTCCTCCGGCGAAACCCTGATCTCTGTGCGCACTCGGATCGTCTACCCCCCTAGACGTTCCTCTGACAGGGGTAGCCCGGCGTAGCTCTCTCTTGTTTTGTGTTTGTTTAGGTCATAGGTTGATGTAAAACCATGTTGGTTCACAAGTTGGGGCACTATCCTACCCGGTTTCACACTCGACGGGGAGATTCCCCCCTTATACGGGTACGGAACCTTCGCCTCTAGGTTAGAGCGCATGCATGCGAGGGGGGACACATGCAAGCACCTATACCAACCTCTCACCACACTCACACACATATGCTAGGGTCACATGCAAGTTTTCATCTCATTCCAATGTTTCTCGTGGTCTTCCTCCGGCGAAACCGATCTCTGTGCGCACTCGGATCGTCTACCCCCCTAGACGTTCCTCTGACAGGGGTAGCCCGGCGTAGCTCTCTCTTGTTTTGGTGTTTGTTTAGGTCATAGGGTGATGTAAAACCATGTTGGTTCACAAGTTGGGGCACTATCCTACCCGGTTTCACCTCGACGGGGAGATTCCCCCCTTATACGGGTACGGAACCTTCGCCTCTAGGTTAGAGCGCATGCATGCGAGGGGGGACACATGCAAGCACTATACCAACCTCTCACCACACTCACACACATATGCTAGGGTCACATGCAAGTTTTCATCTCATTCCAATGTTCTCGTGGTCTTCCTCCGGCGAAACCCTGATCTCTGTGCGCACTCTCGGATCGTCTACCCCCCTAGACGTTCCTCTGACAGGGGTAGCCCGGCGTAGCTCTCTCTCTTGTGTTTTGTTTGTTTAGTCATAGGTGATGTAAAACCATGTTGGTTCACAAGTTGGGGCACTATCCTACCCGGTTTCACCTCGACGGGGAGATTCCCCCCTTATACGGGTACGGAACCTTCGCCTCTAGGTTAGAGCGCATGCATGCGAGGGGGGACACATGCAAGCACCTATACCAACCTCTCACCACACTCACACACATATGCAGGGTCACATGCAAGTTTTCATCTCATTCCAATGTTCTCGTGGTCTTCCTCCGGAAACCCTGATCTCTGTGCGCACTCGGATCGTCTACCCCCCCTAGACGTTCCTCTGACAGGGGTAGCCCGGCGTAGCTCTCTCTTGTTTGTGTTTGTTTAGGTCATAGGGTGATGTAAAACCATGTTGGTTCACAAGTTGGGGCACTATCCTACCCGGTTTCACCTCGACGGGGAGATTCCCCCCTTATACGGGTACGGAACCTTCGCCTCTAGGTTAGAGCGCATGCATGCGAGGGGGGACACATGCAAGCACCTATACCAACCTCCCACCACACTCACACACATATGCTAGGGTCACATGCAAGTTTTCATCTCATTCCAATGTTCTCGTGGTCTTCCTCCGGCGAAACCCTGATCTCTGTGCGCACTCGGATCGTCTACCCCCCTAGACGTTCCTCTGACAGGGGTAGCCCGGCGTAGCTCTCTCTTGTTTTGTGTTTGTTTAGGTCATAGGTTGATGTAAAACCATGTTGGTTCACAAGTTGGGGCACTATCCTACCCGGTTTCACCTCGACGGGAGATTCCCCCCTTATACGGGTACAGAACCTTCGCCTCTAGGTTAGAGCGCATGCATGCGAGGGGGGACACATGCAAGCACCTATACCAACCTCTCACCACACTCACACACATATGCTAGGGTCACATGCAAGTTTTCATCTCATTCCAATGTTCTCGTGGTCTTCCTCCGGCGAAACCCTGATCTGTGCGCACACTCGGATCGTCTACCCCCCTAGACGTTCCTCTGACAGGGTAGCCCGGCGTAGCTCTCTCTTGTTTTGTGTTTGTTTAGGTCATAGGTTGATGTAAAACCATGTTGGTTCACAAGTTGGGGCACTATCCTACCCGGTTTCACCTCGACGGGGAGATTCCCCCCTTATACGGGTACGGAACCTTCGCCTCTAGGTTAGAGCGCATGCATGCGAGGGGGACACATGCAAGCACCTATACCAACCTCTCACCACACTCACACACATATGCTAGGGTCACATGCAAGTTTTCATCTCATTCCAATGTTCTCGTGTCTTCCTCCGGCGAAACCCTGATCTCTGTGCGCACTCGGATCGTCTACCCCCCCTAGACGTTCCTCTGACAGGGGTAGCCCGGCGTAGCTCTCTCTTGTTTTGTGTTTGTTTAGGTCATAGTTGATGTAAAACCATGTTGGTTCACAAGTTGGGGCACTATCCTACCCGGTTTCACCTCGACGGGGAGATTCCCCCTTATACGGGTACGGAACCTTCGCCTCTAGGTTAGAGCGCATGCATGCGAGGGGGGACACATGCAAGCACCTATACCAACCTCTCACCACACTCACACACATATGCTAGGGTCACATGCAAGTTTCATCTCATTCCAATGTTCTCGTGGTCTTCCTCCGGCGAAACCCTGATCTCTGTGCGCACTCGGATCGTCTACCCCCCTAGACGTTCCTCTGACAGGGGTAGCCCGGCGTAGCTCTCTCTTGTTTTGTGTGTTTAGGTCATAGGGTGATGTAAAACCATGTTGGTTCACAAGTTGGGGGCACTATCCTACCCGGTTTCACCTCGACGGGAGATTCCCCCTTATACGGGTACGGAACCTTCGCCTCTAGGTTAGAGCGCATGCATGCGAGGGGGGACACATGCAAGCACCTATACCAACCTCTCACCACTCACACACATATGCTAGGGTCACATGCAAGTTTTCATCTCATTCCAATGTTCTCGGGTGGTTCTTCCTCCGGCGAAACCCACTGATCTCTGTGCGCACTCGGATCGTCTACCCCCCTAGACGTTCCTCTGACAGGGTAGCCCGGCGTAGCTCTCTCTTGTTTTGTGTTTGTTTAGGTCATAGGTTGCTGTAAACCATGTTTGTTCACAAGTTGGGGCACTATCCTACCCGGTTTCACCTCGACGGGGAGATTCCCCCCTTATACGGGTACGGAACCTTCGCCTCTAGGTTAGAGCGCATGCATGCGAGGGGGACACATGCAAGCACCTATACCAACCTCTCACCACACTCACACACATATGCTAGGGTCACATGCAAGTTTTCATCTCATTCCAATGTTCTCGTGGTCTTCCTCCGGCGAAACCCTGATCTCTGTGCGCACTCGGATCGTCTACCCCCCTAGACGTTCCTCTGACAGGGGTAGCCCGGCGTAGCTCTCTCTTGTTTTGTGTTTGTTTAGGTCATAGGGTGATGTAAAACCATGTTGGTTCACAAGTTGGGGCACTATCCTACCCGGTTTCACCTCGACGGGGAGATTCCCCCCTTATACGGGTACGGAACCTTCGCCTCTAGGTTAGAGCGCATGCATGCGAGGGGGGACACATGCAAGCACCTATACCAACCTCTCACCACACTCACACACATATGCTAGGGTCACATGCAAGTTTTCATCTCATTCCAATGTTCTCGTGGTCTTCCTCCGGCGAACCCTGATCTCTGTGCGCACTCGGATCGTCTACCCCCCTAGACGTTCCTCTGACAGGGGTAGCCCGGCGTAGTCTCTCTTGTTTTTTTTGTTTGTTTAGGTCATAGGTTGATGTAAAACCATGTTGGTTCACAAGTTGGGGCACTATCCTACCCGGTTTCACCTCGACGGGGAGATTCCCCCTTATACGGGTACGGAACCTTCGCCTCTAGGTTAGAGCGCATGCATGCGAGGGGGGACACATGCAAGCACCTATACCAACCTCTCACCACACTCACACACATATGCTAGGGTCACATGCAAGTTTTTCATCTCATTCCAATGTTCTCGTGGTCTTCCTCCGGCGAAACCCTGATCTCTGTGCGCACTCGGATCGTCTACCCCCTAGACGTTCCTCTGACAGGGTAGCCCGGCGTAGCTCTCTCTTGTTTTGTGTTTGTTTAGGTCATAGGGTGATGTAAAACCATGTTGGTTCACAAGTTGGGGCACTATCCTACCCGGTTTCACCTCGACGGGGAGATTCCCCCCTTATACGGGTACGGAACCTTCGCCTCTAGGTTAGAGCGCATGCATGCGAGGGGGGACACATGCAAGCACCTATACCAACCTCTCACCACACTCACACACATATGCTAGGGTCACATGCAAGTTTTCATCTCATTCCAATGTTCTCGTGGTCTTCCTCCGGCGAAACCCTGATCTCTGTGCGCACTCGGATCGTCTACCCCCCTAGACGTTCCTCTGACAGGGTAGCCCGGCGTAGCTCTCTCTTGTTTTGTGTTTGTTTAGGTCATAGGTTGATGTAAAACCATGTTGGTTCACAAGTTGGGGCACTATCCTACCCGGTTTCACCTCGACGGGGAGATTCCCCCCTTATACGGGTACGGAACCTTCGCCTCTAGGTTAGAGCGCATGCATGCGAGGGGGGACACATGCAAGCACCTATACCAACCTCTCACCACACTCACACACATATGCTAGGGTCACATGCAAGTTTTCATCTCATTCCAATGTTCTCGTGGTCTTCCTCCGGCGAAACCCTGATCTCTGTGCGCACTCGGATCGTCTACCCCCTAGACGTTCCTCTGACAGGGGTAGCCCGGCGTAGCTCTCTCTTGTTTTGTGTTTGTTTAGGTCATAGGGTGATGTAAAACCATGTTGGTTCACAAGTTGGGGCACTATCCTACCCGGTTTCACCTCGACGGGGAGATTCCCCCCTTATACGGGTACGGAACCTTCGCCTCTAGGTTAGAGCGCATGCATGCGAGGGGGGACACATGCAAGCACCTATACCAACCTCTCACCACACTCACACACATATGCTAGGGTCACATGCAAGTTTTCATCTCATTCCAATGTTCTCGTGGTCTTCCTCCGGCGAAACCCTGATCTCTGTGCGCACTCGGATCGTCTACCCCCCTAGACGTTCCTCTGACAGGGGTAGCCCGGCGTAGCTCTCTCTTGTTTTGTGTTTGTTTAGGTCATAGGTTGATGTAAAACCATGTTGGTTCACAAGTTGGGGCACTATCCTACCCGGTTTCACCTCGACGGGGAGATTCCCCCCTTATACGGGTACGGAACCTTCGCCTCTAGGTTAGAGCGCATGCATGCGAGGGGGGACACATGCAAGCACCTATACCAACCTCTCACCACACTCACACACATATGCTAGGGTCACATGCAAGTTTTCATCTCATTCCAATGTTCTCGTGGTCTTCCTCCGGCGAAACCCTGATCTCTGTGCGCACTCGGATCGTCTACCCCCCTAGACGTTCCTCTGACAGGGGTAGCCCGGCGTAGCTCTCTCTTGTTTTGTGTTTGTTTAGGTCATAGGGTGATGTAAAAACCATGTTGGTTCACAAGTTGGGGCACTATCCTACCCGGTTTCACCTCGACGGGGAGATTCCCCCCTTATACGGGTACGGAACCTTCGCCTCTAGGTTAGAGCGCATGCATGCGAGGGGGGACACATGCAAGCACCTATACCAACCTCTCACCACACTCACACACATATGCTAGGGTCACATGCAAGTTTTCATCTCATTCCAATGTTCTCGTGGTCTTCCTCCGGCGAAACCCTGATCTCTGTGCGCACTCGGATCGTCTACCCCCCTAGACGTTCCTCTGACAGGGGTAGCCCGGCGTAGCTCTCTCTTGTTTTGTGTTTGTTTAGGTCATAGGGTGATGTAAAACCATGTTGGTTCACAAGTTGGGGCACTATCCTACCCGGTTTCACCTCGACGGGGAGATTCCCCCCTTATACGGGTACGGAACCTTCGCCTCTAGGTTAGAGCGCATGCATGCGAGGGGGGACACATGCAAGCACCTATACCAACCTCTCACCACACTCACACACATATGCTAGGGTCACATGCAAGTTTTCATCTCATTCCAATGTTCTCGTGGTCTTCCTCCGGCGAAACCCTGATCTCTGTGCGCACTCGGATCGTCTACCCCCCTAGACGTTCCTCTGACAGGGGTAGCCCGGCGTAGCTCTCTCTTGTTTTGTGTTTGTTTAGGTCATAGGGTGATGTAAAACCATGTTGGTTCACAAGTTGGGGCACTATCCTACCCGGTTTCACCTCGACGGGGAGATTCCCCCCTTATACGGGTACGGAACCTTCGCCTCTAGGTTAGAGCGCATGCATGCGAGGGGGGACACATGCAAGCACCTATACCAACCTCTCACCACACTCACACACATATGCTAGGGTCACATGCAAGTTTTCATCTCATTCCAATGTTCTCGTGGTCTTCCTCCGGCGAAACCCTGATCTCTGTGCGCACTCGGATCGTCTACCCCCCTAGACGTTCCTCTGACAGGGGTAGCCCGGCGTAGCTCTCTCTTGTTTTGTGTTTGTTTAGGTCATAGGTTGATGTAAAACCATGTTGGTTCACAAGTTGGGGCACTATCCTACCCGGTTTCACCTCGACGGGGAGATTCCCCCCTTATACGGGTACGGAACCTTCGCCTCTAGGTTAGAGCGCATGCATGCGAGGGGGGACACATGCAAGCACCTATACCAACCTCTCACCACACTCACACACATATGCTAGGGTCACATGCAAGTTTTCATCTCATTCCAATGTTCTCGTGGTCTTCCTCCGGCGAAACCCTGATCTCTGTGCGCACTCGGATCGTCTACCCCCCTAGACGTTCCTCTGACAGGGGTAGCCCGGCGTAGCTCTCTCTTGTTTTGTGTTTGTTTAGGTCATAGGTTGATGTAAAACCATGTTGGTTCACAAGTTGGGGCACTATCCTACCCGGTTTCACCTCGACGGGGAGATTCCCCCCTTATACGGGTACGGAACCTTCGCCTCTAGGTTAGAGCGCATGCATGCGAGGGGGGACACATGCAAGCACCTATACCAACCTCTCACCACACTCACACACATATGCTAGGGTCACATGCAAGTTTTCATCTCATTCCAATGTTCTCGTGGTCTTCCTCCGGCGAAACCCTGATCTCTGTGCGCACTCGGATCGTCTACCCCCCTAGACGTTCCTCTGACAGGGGTAGCCCGGCGTAGCTCTCTCTTGTTTTGTGTTTGTTTAGGTCATAGGGTGATGTAAAACCATGTTGGTTCACAAGTTGGGGCACTATCCTACCCGGTTTCACCTCGACGGGGAGATTCCCCCCTTATACGGGTACGGAACCTTCGCCTCTAGGTTAGAGCGCATGCATGCGAGGGGGGACACATGCAAGCACCTATACCAACCTCTCACCACACTCACACACATATGCTAGGGTCACATGCAAGTTTTCATCTCATTCCAATGTTCTCGTGGTCTTCCTCCGGCGAAACCCTGATCTCTGTGCGCACTCGGATCGTCTACCCCCCTAGACGTTCCTCTGACAGGGGTAGCCCGGCGTAGCTCTCTCTTGTTTTGTGTTTGTTTAGGTCATAGGTTGATGTAAAACCATGTTGGTTCACAAGTTGGGGCACTATCCTACCCGGTTTCACCTCGACGGGGAGATTCCCCCCTTATACGGGTACGGAACCTTCGCCTCTAGGTTAGAGCGCATGCATGCGAGGGGGGACACATGCAAGCACCTATACCAACCTCTCACCACACTCACACACATATGCTAGGGTCACATGCAAGTTTTCATCTCATTCCAATGTTCTCGTGGTCTTCCTCCGGCGAAACCCTGATCTCTGTGCGCACTCGGATCGTCTACCCCCCTAGACGTTCCTCTGACAGGGGTAGCCCGGCGTAGCTCTCTCTTGTTTTGTGTTTGTTTAGGTCATAGGGTGATGTAAAACCATGTTGGTTCACAAGTTGGGGCACTATCCTACCCGGTTTCACCTCGACGGGGAGATTCCCCCCTTATACGGGTACGGAACCTTCGCCTCTAGGTTAGAGCGCATGCATGCGAGGGGGACACATGCAAGCACCTATACCAACCTCTCACCACACTCACACACATATGCTAGGGTCACATGCAAGTTTTCATCTCATTCCAATGTTCTCGTGGTCTTCCTCCGGCGAAACCCTGATCTCTGTGCGCACTCGGATCGTCTACCCCCCTAGACGTTCCTCTGACAGGGGTAGCCCGGCGTAGCTCTCTCTTGTTTTGTGTTTGTTTAGGTCATAGGGTGATGTAAAACCATGTTGGTTCACAAGTTGGGGCACTATCCTACCCGGTTTCACCTCGACGGGGAGATTCCCCCCTTATACGGGTACGGAACCTTCGCCTCTAGGTTAGAGCGCATGCATGCGAGGGGGGACACATGCAAGCACCTATACCAACCTCTCACCACACTCACACACATATGCTAGGGTCACATGCAAGTTTTCATCTCATTCCAATGTTCTCGTGGTCTTCCTCCGGCGAAACCCTGATCTCTGTGCGCACTCGGATCGTCTACCCCCCTAGACGTTCCTCTGACAGGGGTAGCCCGGCGTAGCTCTCTCTTGTTTTGTGTTTGTTTAGGTCATAGGGTGATGTAAAACCATGTTGGTTCACAAGTTGGGGCACTATCCTACCCGGTTTCACCTCGACGGGGAGATTCCCCCCTTATACGGGTACGGAACCTTCGCCTCTAGGTTAGAGCGCATGCATGCGAGGGGGGACACATGCAAGCACCTATACCAACCTCTCACCACACTCACACACATATGCTAGGGTCACATGCAAGTTTTCATCTCATTCCAATGTTCTCGTGGTCTTCCTCCGGCGAAACCCTGATCTCTGTGCGCACTCGGATCGTCTACCCCCCTAGACGTTCCTCTGACAGGGGTAGCCCGGCGTAGCTCTCTCTTGTTTTGTGTTTGTTTAGGTCATAGGTTGATGTAAAACCATGTTGGTTCACAAGTTGGGGCACTATCCTACCCGGTTTCACCTCGACGGGGAGATTCCCCCCTTATACGGGTACGGAACCTTCGCCTCTAGGTTAGAGCGCATGCATGCGAGGGGGGACACATGCAAGCACCTATACCAACCTCTCACCACACTCACACACATATGCTAGGGTCACATGCAAGTTTTCATCTCATTCCAATGTTCTCGTGGTCTTCCTCCGGCGAAACCCTGATCTCTGTGCGCACTCGGATCGTCTACCCCCCTAGACGTTCCTCTGACAGGGGTAGCCCGGCGTAGCTCTCTCTTGTTTTGTGTTTGTTTAGGTCATAGGGTGATGTAAAACCATGTTGGTTCACAAGTTGGGGCACTATCCTACCCGGTTTCACCTCGACGGGGAGATTCCCCCCTATACGGGTACGGAACCTTCGCCTCTAGGTTAGAGCGCATGCATGCGAGGGGGGACACATGCAAGCACCTATACCAACCTCTCACCACACTCACACACATATGCTAGGGTCACATGCAAGTTTTCATCTCATTCCAATGTTCTCGTGGTCTTCCTCCGGCGAAACCCTGATCTCTGTGCGCACTCGGATCGTCTACCCCCCTAGACGTTCCTCTGACAGGGGTAGCCCGGCGTAGCTCTCTCTTGTTTTGTGTTTGTTTAGGTCATAGGGTGATGTAAAACCATGTTGGTTCACAAGTTGGGGCACTATCCTACCCGGTTTCACCTCGACGGGGAGATTCCCCCCTTATACGGGTACGGAACCTTCGCCTCTAGGTTAGAGCGCATGCATGCGAGGGGGGACACATGCAAGCACCTATACCAACCTCTCACCACACTCACACACATATGCTAGGGTCACATGCAAGTTTTCATCTCATTCCAATGTTCTCGTGGTCTTCCTCCGGCGAAACCCTGATCTCTGTGCGCACTCGGATCGTCTACCCCCCTAGACGTTCCTCTGACAGGGGTAGCCCGGCGTAGCTCTCTCTTGTTTTGTGTTTGTTTAGGTCATAGGTTGATGTAAAACCATGTTGGTTCACAAGTTGGGGCACTATCCTACCCGGTTTCACCTCGACGGGGAGATTCCCCCCTTATACGGGTACGGAACCTTCGCCTCTAGGTTAGAGCGCATGCATGCGAGGGGGGACACATGCAAGCACCTATACCAACCTCTCACCACACTCACACACATATGCTAGGGTCACATGCAAGTTTTCATCTCATTCCAATGTTCTCGTGGTCTTCCTCCGGCGAAACCCTGATCTCTGTGCGCACTCGGATCGTCTACCCCCCTAGACGTTCCTCTGACAGGGGTAGCCCGGCGTAGCTCTCTCTTGTTTTGTGTTTGTTTAGGTCATAGGGTGATGTAAAACCATGTTGGTTCACAAGTTGGGGCACTATCCTACCCGGTTTCACCTCGACGGGGAGATTCCCCCCTTATACGGGTACGGAACCTTCGCCTCTAGGTTAGAGCGCATGCATGCGAGGGGGGACACATGCAAGCACCTATACCAACCTCTCACCACACTCACACACATATGCTAGGGTCACATGCAAGTTTTCATCTCATTCCAATGTTCTCGTGGTCTTCCTCCGGCGAAACCCTGATCTCTGTGCGCACTCGGATCGTCTACCCCCCTAGACGTTCCTCTGACAGGGGTAGCCCGGCGTAGCTCTCTCTTGTTTTGTGTTTGTTTAGGTCATAGGGTGATGTAAAACCATGTTGGTTCACAAGTTGGGGCACTATCCTACCCGGTTTCACCTCGACGGGGAGATTCCCCCCTTATACGGGTACGGAACCTTCGCCTCTAGGTTAGAGCGCATGCATGCGAGGGGGGACACATGCAAGCACCTATACCAACCTCTCACCACACTCACACACATATGCTAGGGTCACATGCAAGTTTTCATCTCATTCCAATGTTCTCGTGGTCTTCCTCCGGCGAAACCCTGATCTCTGTGCGCACTCGGATCGTCTACCCCCCTAGACGTTCCTCTGACAGGGGTAGCCCGGCGTAGCTCTCTCTTGTTTTGTGTTTGTTTAGGTCATAGGGTGATGTAAAACCATGTTGGTTCACAAGTTGGGGCACTATCCTACCCGGTTTCACCTCGACGGGGAGATTCCCCCCTTATACGGGTACGGAACCTTCGCCTCTAGGTTAGAGCGCATGCATGCGAGGGGGGACACATGCAAGCACCTATACCAACCTCTCACCACACTCACACACATATGCTAGGGTCACATGCAAGTTTTCATCTCATTCCAATGTTCTCGTGGTCTTCCTCCGGCGAAACCCTGATCTCTGTGCGCACTCGGATCGTCTACCCCCCTAGACGTTCCTCTGACAGGGGTAGCCCGGCGTAGCTCTCTCTTGTTTTGTGTTTGTTTAGGTCATAGGGTGATGTAAAACCATGTTGGTTCACAAGTTGGGGCACTATCCTACCCGGTTTCACCTCGACGGGGAGATTCCCCCCTTATACGGGTACGGAACCTTCGCCTCTAGGTTAGAGCGCATGCATGCGAGGGGGGACACATGCAAGCACCTATACCAACCTCTCACCACACTCACACACATATGCTAGGGTCACATGCAAGTTTTCATCTCATTCCAATGTTCTCGTGGTCTTCCTCCGGCGAAACCCTGATCTCTGTGCGCACTCGGATCGTCTACCCCCCTAGACGTTCCTCTGACAGGGGTAGCCCGGCGTAGCTCTCTCTTGTTTTGTGTTTGTTTAGGTCATAGGGTGATGTAAAACCATGTTGGTTCACAAGTTGGGGCACTATCCTACCCGGTTTCACCTCGACGGGGAGATTCCCCCCTTATACGGGTACGGAACCTTCGCCTCTAGGTTAGAGCGCATGCATGCGAGGGGGGACACATGCAAGCACCTATACCAACCTCTCACCACACTCACACACATATGCTAGGGTCACATGCAAGTTTTCATCTCATTCCAATGTTCTCGTGGTCTTCCTCCGGCGAAACCCTGATCTCTGTGCGCACTCGGATCGTCTACCCCCCTAGACGTTCCTCTGACAGGGGTAGCCCGGCGTAGCTCTCTCTTGTTTTGTGTTTGTTTAGGTCATAGGGTGATGTAAAACCATGTTGGTTCACAAGTTGGGGCACTATCCTACCCGGTTTCACCTCGACGGGGAGATTCCCCCCTTATACGGGTACGGAACCTTCGCCTCTAGGTTAGAGCGCATGCATGCGAGGGGGGACACATGCAAGCACCTATACCAACCTCTCACCACACTCACACACATATGCTAGGGTCACATGCAAGTTTTCATCTCATTCCAATGTTCTCGTGGTCTTCCTCCGGCGAAACCCTGATCTCTGTGCGCACTCGGATCGTCTACCCCCCTAGACGTTCCTCTGACAGGGGTAGCCCGGCGTAGCTCTCTCTTGTTTTGTGTTTGTTTAGGTCATAGGGTGATGTAAAACCATGTTGGTTCACAAGTTGGGGCACTATCCTACCCGGTTTCACCTCGACGGGGAGATTCCCCCCTTATACGGGTACGGAACCTTCGCCTCTAGGTTAGAGCGCATGCATGCGAGGGGGGACACATGCAAGCACCTATACCAACCTCTCACCACACTCACACACATATGCTAGGGTCACATGCAAGTTTTCATCTCATTCCAATGTTCTCGTGGTCTTCCTCCGGCGAAACCCTGATCTCTGTGCGCACTCGGATCGTCTACCCCCCTAGACGTTCCTCTGACAGGGGTAGCCCGGCGTAGCTCTCTCTTGTTTTGTGTTTGTTTAGGTCATAGGGTGATGTAAAACCATGTTGGTTCACAAGTTGGGGCACTATCCTACCCGGTTTCACCTCGACGGGGAGATTCCCCCCTTATACGGGTACGGAACCTTCGCCTCTAGGTTAGAGCGCATGCATGCGAGGGGGGACACATGCAAGCACCTATACCAACCTCTCACCACACTCACACACATATGCTAGGGTCACATGCAAGTTTTCATCTCATTCCAATGTTCTCGTGGTCTTCCTCCGGCGAAACCCTGATCTCTGTGCGCACTCGGATCGTCTACCCCCCTAGACGTTCCTCTGACAGGGGTAGCCCGGCGTAGCTCTCTCTTGTTTTGTGTTTGTTTAGGTCATAGGGTGATGTAAAACCATGTTGGTTCACAAGTTGGGGCACTATCCTACCCGGTTTCACCTCGACGGGGAGATTCCCCCCTTATACGGGTACGGAACCTTCGCCTCTAGGTTAGAGCGCATGCATGCGAGGGGGGACACATGCAAGCACCTATACCAACCTCTCACCACACTCACACACATATGCTAGGGTCACATGCAAGTTTTCATCTCATTCCAATGTTCTCGTGGTCTTCCTCCGGCGAAACCCTGATCTCTGTGCGCACTCGGATCGTCTACCCCCCTAGACGTTCCTCTGACAGGGGTAGCCCGGCGTAGCTCTCTCTTGTTTTGTGTTTGTTTAGGTCATAGGGTGATGTAAAACCATGTTGGTTCACAAGTTGGGGCACTATCCTACCCGGTTTCACCTCGACGGGGAGATTCCCCCCTTATACGGGTACGGAACCTTCGCCTCTAGGTTAGAGCGCATGCATGCGAGGGGGGACACATGCAAGCACCTATACCAACCTCTCACCACACTCACACACATATGCTAGGGTCACATGCAAGTTTTCATCTCATTCCAATGTTCTCGTGGTCTTCCTCCGGCGAAACCCTGATCTCTGTGCGCACTCGGATCGTCTACCCCCCTAGACGTTCCTCTGACAGGGGTAGCCCGGCGTAGCTCTCTCTTGTTTTGTGTTTGTTTAGGTCATAGGGTGATGTAAAACCATGTTGGTTCACAAGTTGGGGCACTATCCTACCCGGTTTCACCTCGACGGGGAGATTCCCCCCTTATACGGGTACGGAACCTTCGCCTCTAGGTTAGAGCGCATGCATGCGAGGGGGGACACATGCAAGCACCTATACCAACCTCTCACCACACTCACACACATATGCTAGGGTCACATGCAAGTTTTCATCTCATTCCAATGTTCTCGTGGTCTTCCTCCGGCGAAACCCTGATCTCTGTGCGCACTCGGATCGTCTACCCCCCTAGACGTTCCTCTGACAGGGGTAGCCCGGCGTAGCTCTCTCTTGTTTTGTGTTTGTTTAGGTCATAGGGTGATGTAAAACCATGTTGGTTCACAAGTTGGGGCACTATCCTACCCGGTTTCACCTCGACGGGGAGATTCCCCCCTTATACGGGTACGGAACCTTCGCCTCTAGGTTAGAGCGCATGCATGCGAGGGGGGACACATGCAAGCACCTATACCAACCTCTCACCACACTCACACACATATGCTAGGGTCACATGCAAGTTTTCATCTCATTCCAATGTTCTCGTGGTCTTCCTCCGGCGAAACCCTGATCTCTGTGCGCACTCGGATCGTCTACCCCCCTAGACGTTCCTCTGACAGGGGTAGCCCGGCGTAGCTCTCTCTTGTTTTGTGTTTGTTTAGGTCATTAGGTGATGTAAAACCATGTTGGTTCACAAGTTGGGGCACTATCCTACCCGGTTTCACCTCGACGGGGAGATTCCCCCCTTATACGGGTACGGAACCTTCGCCTCTAGGTTAGAGCGCATGCATGCGAGGGGGGACACATGCAAGCACCTATACCAACCTCTCACCACACTCACACACATATGCTAGGGTCACATGCAAGTTTTCATCTCATTCCAATGTTCTCGTGGTCTTCCTCCGGCGAAACCCTGATCTCTGTGCGCACTCGGATCGTCTACCCCCCTAGACGTTCCTCTGACAGGGGTAGCCCGGCGTAGCTCTCTCTTGTTTTGTGTTTGTTTAGGTCATAGGGTGATGTAAAACCATGTTGGTTCACAAGTTGGGGCACTATCCTACCCGGTTTCACCTCGACGGGGAGATTCCCCCCTTATACGGGTACGGAACCTTCGCCTCTAGGTTAGAGCGCATGCATGCGAGGGGGGACACATGCAAGCACCTATACCAACCTCTCACCACACTCACACACATATGCTAGGGTCACATGCAAGTTTTCATCTCATTCCAATGTTCTCGTGGTCTTCCTCCGGCGAAACCCTGATCTCTGTGCGCACTCGGATCGTCTACCCCCCTAGACGTTCCTCTGACAGGGGTAGCCCGGCGTAGCTCTCTCTTGTTTTGTGTTTGTTTAGGTCATAGGGTGATGTAAAACCATGTTGGTTCACAAGTTGGGGCACTATCCTACCCGGTTTCACCTCGACGGGGAGATTCCCCCCTTATACGGGTACGGAACCTTCGCCTCTAGGTTAGAGCGCATGCATGCGAGGGGGGACACATGCAAGCACCTATACCAACCTCTCACCACACTCACACACATATGCTAGGGTCACATGCAAGTTTTCATCTCATTCCAATGTTCTCGTGGTCTTCCTCCGGCGAAACCCTGATCTCTGTGCGCACTCGGATCGTCTACCCCCCTAGACGTTCCTCTGACAGGGGTAGCCCGGCGTAGCTCTCTCTTGTTTTGTGTTTGTTTAGGTCATAGGGTGATGTAAAACCATGTTGGTTCACAAGTTGGGGCACTATCCTACCCGGTTTCACCTCGACGGGGAGATTCCCCCCTTATACGGGTACGGAACCTTCGCCTCTAGGTTAGAGCGCATGCATGCGAGGGGGGACACATGCAAGCACCTATACCAACCTCTCACCACACTCACACACATATGCTAGGGTCACATGCAAGTTTTCATCTCATTCCAATGTTCTCGTGGTCTTCCTCCGGCGAAACCCTGATCTCTGTGCGCACTCGGATCGTCTACCCCCCTAGACGTTCCTCTGACAGGGGTAGCCCGGCGTAGCTCTCTCTTGTTTTGTGTTTGTTTAGGTCATAGGGTGATGTAAAACCATGTTGGTTCACAAGTTGGGGCACTATCCTACCCGGTTTCACCTCGACGGGGAGATTCCCCCCTTATACGGGTACGGAACCTTCGCCTCTAGGTTAGAGCGCATGCATGCGAGGGGGGACACATGCAAGCACCTATACCAACCTCTCACCACACTCACACACATATGCTAGGGTCACATGCAAGTTTTCATCTCATTCCAATGTTCTCGTGGTCTTCCTCCGGCGAAACCCTGATCTCTGTGCGCACTCGGATCGTCTACCCCCCTAGACGTTCCTCTGACAGGGGTAGCCCGGCGTAGCTCTCTCTTGTTTTGTGTTTGTTTAGGTCATAGGGTGATGTAAAACCATGTTGGTTCACAAGTTGGGGCACTATCCTACCCGGTTTCACCTCGACGGGGAGATTCCCCCCTTATACGGGTACGGAACCTTCGCCTCTAGGTTAGAGCGCATGCATGCGAGGGGGGACACATGCAAGCACCTATACCAACCTCTCACCACACTCACACACATATGCTAGGGTCACATGCAAGTTTTCATCTCATTCCAATGTTCTCGTGGTCTTCCTCCGGCGAAACCCTGATCTCTGTGCGCACTCGGATCGTCTACCCCCCTAGACGTTCCTCTGACAGGGGTAGCCCGGCGTAGCTCTCTCTTGTTTTGTGTTTGTTTAGGTCATAGGGTGATGTAAAACCATGTTGGTTCACAAGTTGGGGCACTATCCTACCCGGTTTCACCTCGACGGGGAGATTCCCCCCTTATACGGGTACGGAACCTTCGCCTCTAGGTTAGAGCGCATGCATGCGAGGGGGGACACATGCAAGCACCTATACCAACCTCTCACCACACTCACACACATATGCTAGGGTCACATGCAAGTTTTCATCTCATTCCAATGTTCTCGTGGTCTTCCTCCGGCGAAACCCTGATCTCTGTGCGCACTCGGATCGTCTACCCCCCTAGACGTTCCTCTGACAGGGGTAGCCCGGCGTAGCTCTCTCTTGTTTTGTGTTTGTTTAGGTCATAGGGTGATGTAAAACCATGTTGGTTCACAAGTTGGGGCACTATCCTACCCGGTTTCACCTCGACGGGGAGATTCCCCCCTTATACGGGTACGGAACCTTCGCCTCTAGGTTAGAGCGCATGCATGCGAGGGGGGACACATGCAAGCACCTATACCAACCTCTCACCACACTCACACACATATGCTAGGGTCACATGCAAGTTTTCATCTCATTCCAATGTTCTCGTGGTCTTCCTCCGGCGAAACCCTGATCTCTGTGCGCACTCGGATCGTCTACCCCCCTAGACGTTCCTCTGACAGGGGTAGCCCGGCGTAGCTCTCTCTTGTTTTGTGTTTGTTTAGGTCATAGGGTGATGTAAAACCATGTTGGTTCACAAGTTGGGGCACTATCCTACCCGGTTTCACCTCGACGGGGAGATTCCCCCCTTATACGGGTACGGAACCTTCGCCTCTAGGTTAGAGCGCATGCATGCGAGGGGGGACACATGCAAGCACCTATACCAACCTCTCACCACACTCACACACATATGCTAGGGTCACATGCAAGTTTTCATCTCATTCCAATGTTCTCGTGGTCTTCCTCCGGCGAAACCCTGATCTCTGTGCGCACTCGGATCGTCTACCCCCCTAGACGTTCCTCTGACAGGGGTAGCCCGGCGTAGCTCTCTCTTGTTTTGTGTTTGTTTAGGTCATAGGGTGATGTAAAACCATGTTGGTTCACAAGTTGGGGCACTATCCTACCCGGTTTCACCTCGACGGGGAGATTCCCCCCTTATACGGGTACGGAACCTTCGCCTCTAGGTTAGAGCGCATGCATGCGAGGGGGGACACATGCAAGCACCTATACCAACCTCTCACCACACTCACACACATATGCTAGGGTCACATGCAAGTTTTCATCTCATTCCAATGTTCTCGTGGTCTTCCTCCGGCGAAACCCTGATCTCTGTGCGCACTCGGATCGTCTACCCCCCTAGACGTTCCTCTGACAGGGGTAGCCCGGCGTAGCTCTCTCTTGTTTTGTGTTTGTTTAGGTCATAGGGTGATGTAAAACCATGTTGGTTCACAAGTTGGGGCACTATCCTACCCGGTTTCACCTCGACGGGGAGATTCCCCCCTTATACGGGTACGGAACCTTCGCCTCTAGGTTAGAGCGCATGCATGCGAGGGGGGACACATGCAAGCACCTATACCAACCTCTCACCACACTCACACACATATGCTAGGGTCACATGCAAGTTTTCATCTCATTCCAATGTTCTCGTGGTCTTCCTCCGGCGAAACCCTGATCTCTGTGCGCACTCGGATCGTCTACCCCCCTAGACGTTCCTCTGACAGGGGTAGCCCGGCGTAGCTCTCTCTTGTTTTGTGTTTGTTTAGGTCATAGGGTGATGTAAAACCATGTTGGTTCACAAGTTGGGGCACTATCCTACCCGGTTTCACCTCGACGGGGAGATTCCCCCCTTATACGGGTACGGAACCTTCGCCTCTAGGTTAGAGCGCATGCATGCGAGGGGGGACACATGCAAGCACCTATACCAACCTCTCACCACACTCACACACATATGCTAGGGTCACATGCAAGTTTTCATCTCATTCCAATGTTCTCGTGGTCTTCCTCCGGCGAAACCCTGATCTCTGTGCGCACTCGGATCGTCTACCCCCCTAGACGTTCCTCTGACAGGGGTAGCCCGGCGTAGCTCTCTCTTGTTTTGTGTTTGTTTAGGTCATAGGGTGATGTAAAACCATGTTGGTTCACAAGTTGGGGCACTATCCTACCCGGTTTCACCTCGACGGGGAGATTCCCCCCTTATACGGGTACGGAACCTTCGCCTCTAGGTTAGAGCGCATGCATGCGAGGGGGGACACATGCAAGCACCTATACCAACCTCTCACCACACTCACACACATATGCTAGGGTCACATGCAAGTTTTCATCTCATTCCAATGTTCTCGTGGTCTTCCTCCGGCGAAACCCTGATCTCTGTGCGCACTCGGATCGTCTACCCCCCTAGACGTTCCTCTGACAGGGGTAGCCCGGCGTAGCTCTCTCTTGTTTTGTGTTTGTTTAGGTCATAGGGTGATGTAAAACCATGTTGGTTCACAAGTTGGGGCACTATCCTACCCGGTTTCACCTCGACGGGGAGATTCCCCCCTTATACGGGTACGGAACCTTCGCCTCTAGGTTAGAGCGCATGCATGCGAGGGGGGACACATGCAAGCACCTATACCAACCTCTCACCACACTCACACACATATGCTAGGGTCACATGCAAGTTTTCATCTCATTCCAATGTTCTCGTGGTCTTCCTCCGGCGAAACCCTGATCTCTGTGCGCACTCGGATCGTCTACCCCCCTAGACGTTCCTCTGACAGGGGTAGCCCGGCGTAGCTCTCTCTTGTTTTGTGTTTGTTTAGGTCATAGGGTGATGTAAAACCATGTTGGTTCACAAGTTGGGGCACTATCCTACCCGGTTTCACCTCGACGGGGAGATTCCCCCCTTATACGGGTACGGAACCTTCGCCTCTAGGTTAGAGCGCATGCATGCGAGGGGGGACACATGCAAGCACCTATACCAACCTCTCACCACACTCACACACATATGCTAGGGTCACATGCAAGTTTTCATCTCATTCCAATGTTCTCGTGGTCTTCCTCCGGCGAAACCCTGATCTCTGTGCGCACTCGGATCGTCTACCCCCCTAGACGTTCCTCTGACAGGGGTAGCCCGGCGTAGCTCTCTCTTGTTTTGTGTTTGTTTAGGTCATAGGGTGATGTAAAACCATGTTGGTTCACAAGTTGGGGCACTATCCTACCCGGTTTCACCTCGACGGGGAGATTCCCCCCTTATACGGGTACGGAACCTTCGCCTCTAGGTTAGAGCGCATGCATGCGAGGGGGGACACATGCAAGCACCTATACCAACCTCTCACCACACTCACACACATATGCTAGGGTCACATGCAAGTTTTCATCTCATTCCAATGTTCTCGTGGTCTTCCTCCGGCGAAACCCTGATCTCTGTGCGCACTCGGATCGTCTACCCCCCTAGACGTTCCTCTGACAGGGGTAGCCCGGCGTAGCTCTCTCTTGTTTTGTGTTTGTTTAGGTCATAGGGTGATGTAAAACCATGTTGGTTCACAAGTTGGGGCACTATCCTACCCGGTTTCACCTCGACGGGGAGATTCCCCCCTTATACGGGTACGGAACCTTCGCCTCTAGGTTAGAGCGCATGCATGCGAGGGGGGACACATGCAAGCACCTATACCAACCTCTCACCACACTCACACACATATGCTAGGGTCACATGCAAGTTTTCATCTCATTCCAATGTTCTCGTGGTCTTCCTCCGGCGAAACCCTGATCTCTGTGCGCACTCGGATCGTCTACCCCCCTAGACGTTCCTCTGACAGGGGTAGCCCGGCGTAGCTCTCTCTTGTTTTGTGTTTGTTTAGGTCATAGGGTGATGTAAAACCATGTTGGTTCACAAGTTGGGGCACTATCCTACCCGGTTTCACCTCGACGGGGAGATTCCCCCCTTATACGGGTACGGAACCTTCGCCTCTAGGTTAGAGCGCATGCATGCGAGGGGGGACACATGCAAGCACCTATACCAACCTCTCACCACACTCACACACATATGCTAGGGTCACATGCAAGTTTTCATCTCATTCCAATGTTCTCGTGGTCTTCCTCCGGCGAAACCCTGATCTCTGTGCGCACTCGGATCGTCTACCCCCCTAGACGTTCCTCTGACAGGGGTAGCCCGGCGTAGCTCTCTCTTGTTTTGTGTTTGTTTAGGTCATAGGGTGATGTAAAACCATGTTGGTTCACAAGTTGGGGCACTATCCTACCCGGTTTCACCTCGACGGGGAGATTCCCCCCTTATACGGGTACGGAACCTTCGCCTCTAGGTTAGAGCGCATGCATGCGAGGGGGGACACATGCAAGCACCTATACCAACCTCTCACCACACTCACACACATATGCTAGGGTCACATGCAAGTTTTCATCTCATTCCAATGTTCTCGTGGTCTTCCTCCGGCGAAACCCTGATCTCTGTGCGCACTCGGATCGTCTACCCCCCTAGACGTTCCTCTGACAGGGGTAGCCCGGCGTAGCTCTCTCTTGTTTTGTGTTTGTTTAGGTCATAGGGTGATGTAAAACCATGTTGGTTCACAAGTTGGGGCACTATCCTACCCGGTTTCACCTCGACGGGGAGATTCCCCCCTTATACGGGTACGGAACCTTCGCCTCTAGGTTAGAGCGCATGCATGCGAGGGGGGACACATGCAAGCACCTATACCAACCTCTCACCACACTCACACACATATGCTAGGGTCACATGCAAGTTTTCATCTCATTCCAATGTTCTCGTGGTCTTCCTCCGGCGAAACCCTGATCTCTGTGCGCACTCGGATCGTCTACCCCCCTAGACGTTCCTCTGACAGGGGTAGCCCGGCGTAGCTCTCTCTTGTTTTGTGTTTGTTTAGGTCATAGGGTGATGTAAAACCATGTTGGTTCACAAGTTGGGGCACTATCCTACCCGGTTTCACCTCGACGGGGAGATTCCCCCCTTATACGGGTACGGAACCTTCGCCTCTAGGTTAGAGCGCATGCATGCGAGGGGGGACACATGCAAGCACCTATACCAACCTCTCACCACACTCACACACATATGCTAGGGTCACATGCAAGTTTTCATCTCATTCCAATGTTCTCGTGGTCTTCCTCCGGCGAAACCCTGATCTCTGTGCGCACTCGGATCGTCTACCCCCCTAGACGTTCCTCTGACAGGGGTAGCCCGGCGTAGCTCTCTCTTGTTTTGTGTTTGTTTAGGTCATAGGGTGATGTAAAACCATGTTGGTTCACAAGTTGGGGCACTATCCTACCCGGTTTCACCTCGACGGGGAGATTCCCCCCTTATACGGGTACGGAACCTTCGCCTCTAGGTTAGAGCGCATGCATGCGAGGGGGGACACATGCAAGCACCTATACCAACCTCTCACCACACTCACACACATATGCTAGGGTCACATGCAAGTTTTCATCTCATTCCAATGTTCTCGTGGTCTTCCTCCGGCGAAACCCTGATCTCTGTGCGCACTCGGATCGTCTACCCCCCTAGACGTTCCTCTGACAGGGGTAGCCCGGCGTAGCTCTCTCTTGTTTTGTGTTTGTTTAGGTCATAGGGTGATGTAAAACCATGTTGGTTCACAAGTTGGGGCACTATCCTACCCGGTTTCACCTCGACGGGGAGATTCCCCCCTTATACGGGTACGGAACCTTCGCCTCTAGGTTAGAGCGCATGCATGCGAGGGGGGACACATGCAAGCACCTATACCAACCTCTCACCACACTCACACACATATGCTAGGGTCACATGCAAGTTTTCATCTCATTCCAATGTTCTCGTGGTCTTCCTCCGGCGAAACCCTGATCTCTGTGCGCACTCGGATCGTCTACCCCCCTAGACGTTCCTCTGACAGGGGTAGCCCGGCGTAGCTCTCTCTTGTTTTGTGTTTGTTTAGGTCATAGGGTGATGTAAAACCATGTTGGTTCACAAGTTGGGGCACTATCCTACCCGGTTTCACCTCGACGGGGAGATTCCCCCCTTATACGGGTACGGAACCTTCGCCTCTAGGTTAGAGCGCATGCATGCGAGGGGGGACACATGCAAGCACCTATACCAACCTCTCACCACACTCACACACATATGCTAGGGTCACATGCAAGTTTTCATCTCATTCCAATGTTCTCGTGGTCTTCCTCCGGCGAAACCCTGATCTCTGTGCGCACTCGGATCGTCTACCCCCCTAGACGTTCCTCTGACAGGGGTAGCCCGGCGTAGCTCTCTCTTGTTTTGTGTTTGTTTAGGTCATAGGGTGATGTAAAACCATGTTGGTTCACAAGTTGGGGCACTATCCTACCCGGTTTCACCTCGACGGGGAGATTCCCCCCTTATACGGGTACGGAACCTTCGCCTCTAGGTTAGAGCGCATGCATGCGAGGGGGGACACATGCAAGCACCTATACCAACCTCTCACCACACTCACACACATATGCTAGGGTCACATGCAAGTTTTCATCTCATTCCAATGTTCTCGTGGTCTTCCTCCGGCGAAACCCTGATCTCTGTGCGCACTCGGATCGTCTACCCCCCTAGACGTTCCTCTGACAGGGGTAGCCCGGCGTAGCTCTCTCTTGTTTTGTGTTTGTTTAGGTCATAGGGTGATGTAAAACCATGTTGGTTCACAAGTTGGGGCACTATCCTACCCGGTTTCACCTCGACGGGGAGATTCCCCCCTTATACGGGTACGGAACCTTCGCCTCTAGGTTAGAGCGCATGCATGCGAGGGGGGACACATGCAAGCACCTATACCAACCTCTCACCACACTCACACACATATGCTAGGGTCACATGCAAGTTTTCATCTCATTCCAATGTTCTCGTGGTCTTCCTCCGGCGAAACCCTGATCTCTGTGCGCACTCGGATCGTCTACCCCCCTAGACGTTCCTCTGACAGGGGTAGCCCGGCGTAGCTCTCTCTTGTTTTGTGTTTGTTTAGGTCATAGGGTGATGTAAAACCATGTTGGTTCACAAGTTGGGGCACTATCCTACCCGGTTTCACCTCGACGGGGAGATTCCCCCCTTATACGGGTACGGAACCTTCGCCTCTAGGTTAGAGCGCATGCATGCGAGGGGGGACACATGCAAGCACCTATACCAACCTCTCACCACACTCACACACATATGCTAGGGTCACATGCAAGTTTTCATCTCATTCCAATGTTCTCGTGGTCTTCCTCCGGCGAAACCCTGATCTCTGTGCGCACTCGGATCGTCTACCCCCCTAGACGTTCCTCTGACAGGGGTAGCCCGGCGTAGCTCTCTCTTGTTTTGTGTTTGTTTAGGTCATAGGGTGATGTAAAACCATGTTGGTTCACAAGTTGGGGCACTATCCTACCCGGTTTCACCTCGACGGGGAGATTCCCCCCTTATACGGGTACGGAACCTTCGCCTCTAGGTTAGAGCGCATGCATGCGAGGGGGGACACATGCAAGCACCTATACCAACCTCTCACCACACTCACACACATATGCTAGGGTCACATGCAAGTTTTCATCTCATTCCAATGTTCTCGTGGTCTTCCTCCGGCGAAACCCTGATCTCTGTGCGCACTCGGATCGTCTACCCCCCTAGACGTTCCTCTGACAGGGGTAGCCCGGCGTAGCTCTCTCTTGTTTTGTGTTTGTTTAGGTCATAGGGTGATGTAAAACCATGTTGGTTCACAAGTTGGGGCACTATCCTACCCGGTTTCACCTCGACGGGGAGATTCCCCCCTTATACGGGTACGGAACCTTCGCCTCTAGGTTAGAGCGCATGCATGCGAGGGGGGACACATGCAAGCACCTATACCAACCTCTCACCACACTCACACACATATGCTAGGGTCACATGCAAGTTTTCATCTCATTCCAATGTTCTCGTGGTCTTCCTCCGGCGAAACCCTGATCTCTGTGCGCACTCGGATCGTCTACCCCCCTAGACGTTCCTCTGACAGGGGTAGCCCGGCGTAGCTCTCTCTTGTTTTGTGTTTGTTTAGGTCATAGGGTGATGTAAAACCATGTTGGTTCACAAGTTGGGGCACTATCCTACCCGGTTTCACCTCGACGGGGAGATTCCCCCCTTATACGGGTACGGAACCTTCGCCTCTAGGTTAGAGCGCATGCATGCGAGGGGGGACACATGCAAGCACCTATACCAACCTCTCACCACACTCACACACATATGCTAGGGTCACATGCAAGTTTTCATCTCATTCCAATGTTCTCGTGGTCTTCCTCCGGCGAAACCCTGATCTCTGTGCGCACTCGGATCGTCTACCCCCCTAGACGTTCCTCTGACAGGGGTAGCCCGGCGTAGCTCTCTCTTGTTTTGTGTTTGTTTAGGTCATAGGGTGATGTAAAACCATGTTGGTTCACAAGTTGGGGCACTATCCTACCCGGTTTCACCTCGACGGGGAGATTCCCCCCTTATACGGGTACGGAACCTTCGCCTCTAGGTTAGAGCGCATGCATGCGAGGGGGGACACATGCAAGCACCTATACCAACCTCTCACCACACTCACACACATATGCTAGGGTCACATGCAAGTTTTCATCTCATTCCAATGTTCTCGTGGTCTTCCTCCGGCGAAACCCTGATCTCTGTGCGCACTCGGATCGTCTACCCCCCTAGACGTTCCTCTGACAGGGGTAGCCCGGCGTAGCTCTCTCTTGTTTTGTGTTTGTTTAGGTCATAGGGTGATGTAAAACCATGTTGGTTCACAAGTTGGGGCACTATCCTACCCGGTTTCACCTCGACGGGGAGATTCCCCCCTTATACGGGTACGGAACCTTCGCCTCTAGGTTAGAGCGCATGCATGCGAGGGGGGACACATGCAAGCACCTATACCAACCTCTCACCACACTCACACACATATGCTAGGGTCACATGCAAGTTTTCATCTCATTCCAATGTTCTCGTGGTCTTCCTCCGGCGAAACCCTGATCTCTGTGCGCACTCGGATCGTCTACCCCCCTAGACGTTCCTCTGACAGGGGTAGCCCGGCGTAGCTCTCTCTTGTTTTGTGTTTGTTTAGGTCATAGGGTGATGTAAAACCATGTTGGTTCACAAGTTGGGGCACTATCCTACCCGGTTTCACCTCGACGGGGAGATTCCCCCCTTATACGGGTACGGAACCTTCGCCTCTAGGTTAGAGCGCATGCATGCGAGGGGGGACACATGCAAGCACCTATACCAACCTCTCACCACACTCACACACATATGCTAGGGTCACATGCAAGTTTTCATCTCATTCCAATGTTCTCGTGGTCTTCCTCCGGCGAAACCCTGATCTCTGTGCGCACTCGGATCGTCTACCCCCCTAGACGTTCCTCTGACAGGGGTAGCCCGGCGTAGCTCTCTCTTGTTTTGTGTTTGTTTAGGTCATAGGGTGATGTAAAACCATGTTGGTTCACAAGTTGGGGCACTATCCTACCCGGTTTCACCTCGACGGGGAGATTCCCCCCTTATACGGGTACGGAACCTTCGCCTCTAGGTTAGAGCGCATGCATGCGAGGGGGGACACATGCAAGCACCTATACCAACCTCTCACCACACTCACACACATATGCTAGGGTCACATGCAAGTTTTCATCTCATTCCAATGTTCTCGTGGTCTTCCTCCGGCGAAACCCTGATCTCTGTGCGCACTCGGATCGTCTACCCCCCTAGACGTTCCTCTGACAGGGGTAGCCCGGCGTAGCTCTCTCTTGTTTTGTGTTTGTTTAGGTCATAGGGTGATGTAAAACCATGTTGGTTCACAAGTTGGGGCACTATCCTACCCGGTTTCACCTCGACGGGGAGATTCCCCCCTTATACGGGTACGGAACCTTCGCCTCTAGGTTAGAGCGCATGCATGCGAGGGGGGACACATGCAAGCACCTATACCAACCTCTCACCACACTCACACACATATGCTAGGGTCACATGCAAGTTTTCATCTCATTCCAATGTTCTCGTGGTCTTCCTCCGGCGAAACCCTGATCTCTGTGCGCACTCGGATCGTCTACCCCCCTAGACGTTCCTCTGACAGGGGTAGCCCGGCGTAGCTCTCTCTTGTTTTGTGTTTGTTTAGGTCATAGGGTGATGTAAAACCATGTTGGTTCACAAGTTGGGGCACTATCCTACCCGGTTTCACCTCGACGGGGAGATTCCCCCCTTATACGGGTACGGAACCTTCGCCTCTAGGTTAGAGCGCATGCATGCGAGGGGGGACACATGCAAGCACCTATACCAACCTCTCACCACACTCACACACATATGCTAGGGTCACATGCAAGTTTTCATCTCATTCCAATGTTCTCGTGGTCTTCCTCCGGCGAAACCCTGATCTCTGTGCGCACTCGGATCGTCTACCCCCCTAGACGTTCCTCTGACAGGGGTAGCCCGGCGTAGCTCTCTCTTGTTTTGTGTTTGTTTAGGTCATAGGGTGATGTAAAACCATGTTGGTTCACAAGTTGGGGCACTATCCTACCCGGTTTCACCTCGACGGGGAGATTCCCCCCTTATACGGGTACGGAACCTTCGCCTCTAGGTTAGAGCGCATGCATGCGAGGGGGGACACATGCAAGCACCTATACCAACCTCTCACCACACTCACACACATATGCTAGGGTCACATGCAAGTTTTCATCTCATTCCAATGTTCTCGTGGTCTTCCTCCGGCGAAACCCTGATCTCTGTGCGCACTCGGATCGTCTACCCCCCTAGACGTTCCTCTGACAGGGGTAGCCCGGCGTAGCTCTCTCTTGTTTTGTGTTTGTTTAGGTCATAGGGTGATGTAAAACCATGTTGGTTCACAAGTTGGGGCACTATCCTACCCGGTTTCACCTCGACGGGGAGATTCCCCCCTTATACGGGTACGGAACCTTCGCCTCTAGGTTAGAGCGCATGCATGCGAGGGGGGACACATGCAAGCACCTATACCAACCTCTCACCACACTCACACACATATGCTAGGGTCACATGCAAGTTTTCATCTCATTCCAATGTTCTCGTGGTCTTCCTCCGGCGAAACCCTGATCTCTGTGCGCACTCGGATCGTCTACCCCCCTAGACGTTCCTCTGACAGGGGTAGCCCGGCGTAGCTCTCTCTTGTTTTGTGTTTGTTTAGGTCATAGGGTGATGTAAAACCATGTTGGTTCACAAGTTGGGGCACTATCCTACCCGGTTTCACCTCGACGGGGAGATTCCCCCCTTATACGGGTACGGAACCTTCGCCTCTAGGTTAGAGCGCATGCATGCGAGGGGGGACACATGCAAGCACCTATACCAACCTCTCACCACACTCACACACATATGCTAGGGTCACATGCAAGTTTTCATCTCATTCCAATGTTCTCGTGGTCTTCCTCCGGCGAAACCCTGATCTCTGTGCGCACTCGGATCGTCTACCCCCCTAGACGTTCCTCTGACAGGGGTAGCCCGGCGTAGCTCTCTCTTGTTTTGTGTTTGTTTAGGTCATAGGGTGATGTAAAACCATGTTGGTTCACAAGTTGGGGCACTATCCTACCCGGTTTCACCTCGACGGGGAGATTCCCCCCTTATACGGGTACGGAACCTTCGCCTCTAGGTTAGAGCGCATGCATGCGAGGGGGGACACATGCAAGCACCTATACCAACCTCTCACCACACTCACACACATATGCTAGGGTCACATGCAAGTTTTCATCTCATTCCAATGTTCTCGTGGTCTTCCTCCGGCGAAACCCTGATCTCTGTGCGCACTCGGATCGTCTACCCCCCTAGACGTTCCTCTGACAGGGGTAGCCCGGCGTAGCTCTCTCTTGTTTTGTGTTTGTTTAGGTCATAGGGTGATGTAAAACCATGTTGGTTCACAAGTTGGGGCACTATCCTACCCGGTTTCACCTCGACGGGGAGATTCCCCCCTTATACGGGTACGGAACCTTCGCCTCTAGGTTAGAGCGCATGCATGCGAGGGGGGACACATGCAAGCACCTATACCAACCTCTCACCACACTCACACACATATGCTAGGGTCACATGCAAGTTTTCATCTCATTCCAATGTTCTCGTGGTCTTCCTCCGGCGAAACCCTGATCTCTGTGCGCACTCGGATCGTCTACCCCCCTAGACGTTCCTCTGACAGGGGTAGCCCGGCGTAGCTCTCTCTTGTTTTGTGTTTGTTTAGGTCATAGGGTGATGTAAAACCATGTTGGTTCACAAGTTGGGGCACTATCCTACCCGGTTTCACCTCGACGGGGAGATTCCCCCCTTATACGGGTACGGAACCTTCGCCTCTAGGTTAGAGCGCATGCATGCGAGGGGGGACACATGCAAGCACCTATACCAACCTCTCACCACACTCACACACATATGCTAGGGTCACATGCAAGTTTTCATCTCATTCCAATGTTCTCGTGGTCTTCCTCCGGCGAAACCCTGATCTCTGTGCGCACTCGGATCGTCTACCCCCCTAGACGTTCCTCTGACAGGGGTAGCCCGGCGTAGCTCTCTCTTGTTTTGTGTTTGTTTAGGTCATAGGGTGATGTAAAACCATGTTGGTTCACAAGTTGGGGCACTATCCTACCCGGTTTCACCTCGACGGGGAGATTCCCCCCTTATACGGGTACGGAACCTTCGCCTCTAGGTTAGAGCGCATGCATGCGAGGGGGGACACATGCAAGCACCTATACCAACCTCTCACCACACTCACACACATATGCTAGGGTCACATGCAAGTTTTCATCTCATTCCAATGTTCTCGTGGTCTTCCTCCGGCGAAACCCTGATCTCTGTGCGCACTCGGATCGTCTACCCCCCTAGACGTTCCTCTGACAGGGGTAGCCCGGCGTAGCTCTCTCTTGTTTTGTGTTTGTTTAGGTCATAGGGTGATGTAAAACCATGTTGGTTCACAAGTTGGGGCACTATCCTACCCGGTTTCACCTCGACGGGGAGATTCCCCCCTTATACGGGTACGGAACCTTCGCCTCTAGGTTAGAGCGCATGCATGCGAGGGGGGACACATGCAAGCACCTATACCAACCTCTCACCACACTCACACACATATGCTAGGGTCACATGCAAGTTTTCATCTCATTCCAATGTTCTCGTGGTCTTCCTCCGGCGAAACCCTGATCTCTGTGCGCACTCGGATCGTCTACCCCCCTAGACGTTCCTCTGACAGGGGTAGCCCGGCGTAGCTCTCTCTTGTTTTGTGTTTGTTTAGGTCATAGGGTGATGTAAAACCATGTTGGTTCACAAGTTGGGGCACTATCCTACCCGGTTTCACCTCGACGGGGAGATTCCCCCCTTATACGGGTACGGAACCTTCGCCTCTAGGTTAGAGCGCATGCATGCGAGGGGGGACACATGCAAGCACCTATACCAACCTCTCACCACACTCACACACATATGCTAGGGTCACATGCAAGTTTTCATCTCATTCCAATGTTCTCGTGGTCTTCCTCCGGCGAAACCCTGATCTCTGTGCGCACTCGGATCGTCTACCCCCCTAGACGTTCCTCTGACAGGGGTAGCCCGGCGTAGCTCTCTCTTGTTTTGTGTTTGTTTAGGTCATAGGGTGATGTAAAACCATGTTGGTTCACAAGTTGGGGCACTATCCTACCCGGTTTCACCTCGACGGGGAGATTCCCCCCTTATACGGGTACGGAACCTTCGCCTCTAGGTTAGAGCGCATGCATGCGAGGGGGGACACATGCAAGCACCTATACCAACCTCTCACCACACTCACACACATATGCTAGGGTCACATGCAAGTTTTCATCTCATTCCAATGTTCTCGTGGTCTTCCTCCGGCGAAACCCTGATCTCTGTGCGCACTCGGATCGTCTACCCCCCTAGACGTTCCTCTGACAGGGGTAGCCCGGCGTAGCTCTCTCTTGTTTTGTGTTTGTTTAGGTCATAGGTTGATGTAAAACCATGTTGGTTCACAAGTTGGGGCACTATCCTACCCGGTTTCACCTCGACGGGGAGATTCCCCCCTTATACGGGTACGGAACCTTCGCCTCTAGGTTAGAGCGCATGCATGCGAGGGGGGACACATGCAAGCACCTATACCAACCTCTCACCACACTCACACACATATGCTAGGGTCACATGCAAGTTTTCATCTCATTCCAATGTTCTCGTGGTCTTCCTCCGGCGAAACCCTGATCTCTGTGCGCACTCGGATCGTCTACCCCCCTAGACGTTCCTCTGACAGGGGTAGCCCGGCGTAGCTCTCTCTTGTTTTGTGTTTGTTTAGGTCATAGGGTGATGTAAAACCATGTTGGTTCACAAGTTGGGGCACTATCCTACCCGGTTTCACCTCGACGGGGAGATTCCCCCCTTATACGGGTACGGAACCTTCGCCTCTAGGTTAGAGCGCATGCATGCGAGGGGGGACACATGCAAGCACCTATACCAACCTCTCACCACACTCACACACATATGCTAGGGTCACATGCAAGTTTTCATCTCATTCCAATGTTCTCGTGGTCTTCCTCCGGCGAAACCCTGATCTCTGTGCGCACTCGGATCGTCTACCCCCCTAGACGTTCCTCTGACAGGGGTAGCCCGGCGTAGCTCTCTCTTGTTTTGTGTTTGTTTAGGTCATAGGGTGATGTAAAACCATGTTGGTTCACAAGTTGGGGCACTATCCTACCCGGTTTCACCTCGACGGGGAGATTCCCCCCTTATACGGGTACGGAACCTTCGCCTCTAGGTTAGAGCGCATGCATGCGAGGGGGGACACATGCAAGCACCTATACCAACCTCTCACCACACTCACACACATATGCTAGGGTCACATGCAAGTTTTCATCTCATTCCAATGTTCTCGTGGTCTTCCTCCGGCGAAACCCTGATCTCTGTGCGCACTCGGATCGTCTACCCCCCTAGACGTTCCTCTGACAGGGGTAGCCCGGCGTAGCTCTCTCTTGTTTTGTGTTTGTTTAGGTCATAGGGTGATGTAAAACCATGTTGGTTCACAAGTTGGGGCACTATCCTACCCGGTTTCACCTCGACGGGGAGATTCCCCCCTTATACGGGTACGGAACCTTCGCCTCTAGGTTAGAGCGCATGCATGCGAGGGGGGACACATGCAAGCACCTATACCAACCTCTCACCACACTCACACACATATGCTAGGGTCACATGCAAGTTTTCATCTCATTCCAATGTTCTCGTGGTCTTCCTCCGGCGAAACCCTGATCTCTGTGCGCACTCGGATCGTCTACCCCCCTAGACGTTCCTCTGACAGGGGTAGCCCGGCGTAGCTCTCTCTTGTTTTGTGTTTGTTTAGGTCATAGGGTGATGTAAAACCATGTTGGTTCACAAGTTGGGGCACTATCCTACCCGGTTTCACCTCGACGGGGAGATTCCCCCCTTATACGGGTACGGAACCTTCGCCTCTAGGTTAGAGCGCATGCATGCGAGGGGGGACACATGCAAGCACCTATACCAACCTCTCACCACACTCACACACATATGCTAGGGTCACATGCAAGTTTTCATCTCATTCCAATGTTCTCGTGGTCTTCCTCCGGCGAAACCCTGATCTCTGTGCGCACTCGGATCGTCTACCCCCCTAGACGTTCCTCTGACAGGGGTAGCCCGGCGTAGCTCTCTCTTGTTTTGTGTTTGTTTAGGTCATAGGGTGATGTAAAACCATGTTGGTTCACAAGTTGGGGCACTATCCTACCCGGTTTCACCTCGACGGGGAGATTCCCCCCTTATACGGGTACGGAACCTTCGCCTCTAGGTTAGAGCGCATGCATGCGAGGGGGGACACATGCAAGCACCTATACCAACCTCTCACCACACTCACACACATATGCTAGGGTCACATGCAAGTTTTCATCTCATTCCAATGTTCTCGTGGTCTTCCTCCGGCGAAACCCTGATCTCTGTGCGCACTCGGATCGTCTACCCCCCTAGACGTTCCTCTGACAGGGGTAGCCCGGCGTAGCTCTCTCTTGTTTTGTGTTTGTTTAGGTCATAGGGTGATGTAAAACCATGTTGGTTCACAAGTTGGGGCACTATCCTACCCGGTTTCACCTCGACGGGGAGATTCCCCCCTTATACGGGTACGGAACCTTCGCCTCTAGGTTAGAGCGCATGCATGCGAGGGGGGACACATGCAAGCACCTATACCAACCTCTCACCACACTCACACACATATGCTAGGGTCACATGCAAGTTTTCATCTCATTCCAATGTTCTCGTGGTCTTCCTCCGGCGAAACCCTGATCTCTGTGCGCACTCGGATCGTCTACCCCCCTAGACGTTCCTCTGACAGGGGTAGCCCGGCGTAGCTCTCTCTTGTTTTGTGTTTGTTTAGGTCATAGGGTGATGTAAAACCATGTTGGTTCACAAGTTGGGGCACTATCCTACCCGGTTTCACCTCGACGGGGAGATTCCCCCCTTATACGGGTACGGAACCTTCGCCTCTAGGTTAGAGCGCATGCATGCGAGGGGGGACACATGCAAGCACCTATACCAACCTCTCACCACACTCACACACATATGCTAGGGTCACATGCAAGTTTTCATCTCATTCCAATGTTCTCGTGGTCTTCCTCCGGCGAAACCCTGATCTCTGTGCGCACTCGGATCGTCTACCCCCCTAGACGTTCCTCTGACAGGGGTAGCCCGGCGTAGCTCTCTCTTGTTTTGTGTTTGTTTAGGTCATAGGGTGATGTAAAACCATGTTGGTTCACAAGTTGGGGCACTATCCTACCCGGTTTCACCTCGACGGGGAGATTCCCCCCTTATACGGGTACGGAACCTTCGCCTCTAGGTTAGAGCGCATGCATGCGAGGGGGGACACATGCAAGCACCTATACCAACCTCTCACCACACTCACACACATATGCTAGGGTCACATGCAAGTTTTCATCTCATTCCAATGTTCTCGTGGTCTTCCTCCGGCGAAACCCTGATCTCTGTGCGCACTCGGATCGTCTACCCCCCTAGACGTTCCTCTGACAGGGGTAGCCCGGCGTAGCTCTCTCTTGTTTTGTGTTTGTTTAGGTCATAGGGTGATGTAAAACCATGTTGGTTCACAAGTTGGGGCACTATCCTACCCGGTTTCACCTCGACGGGGAGATTCCCCCCTTATACGGGTACGGAACCTTCGCCTCTAGGTTAGAGCGCATGCATGCGAGGGGGGACACATGCAAGCACCTATACCAACCTCTCACCACACTCACACACATATGCTAGGGTCACATGCAAGTTTTCATCTCATTCCAATGTTCTCGTGGTCTTCCTCCGGCGAAACCCTGATCTCTGTGCGCACTCGGATCGTCTACCCCCCTAGACGTTCCTCTGACAGGGGTAGCCCGGCGTAGCTCTCTCTTGTTTTGTGTTTGTTTAGGTCATAGGGTGATGTAAAACCATGTTGGTTCACAAGTTGGGGCACTATCCTACCCGGTTTCACCTCGACGGGGAGATTCCCCCCTTATACGGGTACGGAACCTTCGCCTCTAGGTTAGAGCGCATGCATGCGAGGGGGGACACATGCAAGCACCTATACCAACCTCTCACCACACTCACACACATATGCTAGGGTCACATGCAAGTTTTCATCTCATTCCAATGTTCTCGTGGTCTTCCTCCGGCGAAACCCTGATCTCTGTGCGCACTCGGATCGTCTACCCCCCTAGACGTTCCTCTGACAGGGGTAGCCCGGCGTAGCTCTCTCTTGTTTTGTGTTTGTTTAGGTCATAGGGTGATGTAAAACCATGTTGGTTCACAAGTTGGGGCACTATCCTACCCGGTTTCACCTCGACGGGGAGATTCCCCCCTTATACGGGTACGGAACCTTCGCCTCTAGGTTAGAGCGCATGCATGCGAGGGGGGACACATGCAAGCACCTATACCAACCTCTCACCACACTCACACACATATGCTAGGGTCACATGCAAGTTTTCATCTCATTCCAATGTTCTCGTGGTCTTCCTCCGGCGAAACCCTGATCTCTGTGCGCACTCGGATCGTCTACCCCCCTAGACGTTCCTCTGACAGGGGTAGCCCGGCGTAGCTCTCTCTTGTTTTGTGTTTGTTTAGGTCATAGGGTGATGTAAAACCATGTTGGTTCACAAGTTGGGGCACTATCCTACCCGGTTTCACCTCGACGGGGAGATTCCCCCCTTATACGGGTACGGAACCTTCGCCTCTAGGTTAGAGCGCATGCATGCGAGGGGGGACACATGCAAGCACCTATACCAACCTCTCACCACACTCACACACATATGCTAGGGTCACATGCAAGTTTTCATCTCATTCCAATGTTCTCGTGGTCTTCCTCCGGCGAAACCCTGATCTCTGTGCGCACTCGGATCGTCTACCCCCCTAGACGTTCCTCTGACAGGGGTAGCCCGGCGTAGCTCTCTCTTGTTTTGTGTTTGTTTAGGTCATAGGGTGATGTAAAACCATGTTGGTTCACAAGTTGGGGCACTATCCTACCCGGTTTCACCTCGACGGGGAGATTCCCCCCTTATACGGGTACGGAACCTTCGCCTCTAGGTTAGAGCGCATGCATGCGAGGGGGGACACATGCAAGCACCTATACCAACCTCTCACCACACTCACACACATATGCTAGGGTCACATGCAAGTTTTCATCTCATTCCAATGTTCTCGTGGTCTTCCTCCGGCGAAACCCTGATCTCTGTGCGCACTCGGATCGTCTACCCCCCTAGACGTTCCTCTGACAGGGGTAGCCCGGCGTAGCTCTCTCTTGTTTTGTGTTTGTTTAGGTCATAGGGTGATGTAAAACCATGTTGGTTCACAAGTTGGGGCACTATCCTACCCGGTTTCACCTCGACGGGGAGATTCCCCCCTTATACGGGTACGGAACCTTCGCCTCTAGGTTAGAGCGCATGCATGCGAGGGGGGACACATGCAAGCACCTATACCAACCTCTCACCACACTCACACACATATGCTAGGGTCACATGCAAGTTTTCATCTCATTCCAATGTTCTCGTGGTCTTCCTCCGGCGAAACCCTGATCTCTGTGCGCACTCGGATCGTCTACCCCCCTAGACGTTCCTCTGACAGGGGTAGCCCGGCGTAGCTCTCTCTTGTTTTGTGTTTGTTTAGGTCATAGGGTGATGTAAAACCATGTTGGTTCACAAGTTGGGGCACTATCCTACCCGGTTTCACCTCGACGGGGAGATTCCCCCCTTATACGGGTACGGAACCTTCGCCTCTAGGTTAGAGCGCATGCATGCGAGGGGGGACACATGCAAGCACCTATACCAACCTCTCACCACACTCACACACATATGCTAGGGTCACATGCAAGTTTTCATCTCATTCCAATGTTCTCGTGGTCTTCCTCCGGCGAAACCCTGATCTCTGTGCGCACTCGGATCGTCTACCCCCCTAGACGTTCCTCTGACAGGGGTAGCCCGGCGTAGCTCTCTCTTGTTTTGTGTTTGTTTAGGTCATAGGGTGATGTAAAACCATGTTGGTTCACAAGTTGGGGCACTATCCTACCCGGTTTCACCTCGACGGGGAGATTCCCCCCTTATACGGGTACGGAACCTTCGCCTCTAGGTTAGAGCGCATGCATGCGAGGGGGGACACATGCAAGCACCTATACCAACCTCTCACCACACTCACACACATATGCTAGGGTCACATGCAAGTTTTCATCTCATTCCAATGTTCTCGTGGTCTTCCTCCGGCGAAACCCTGATCTCTGTGCGCACTCGGATCGTCTACCCCCCTAGACGTTCCTCTGACAGGGGTAGCCCGGCGTAGCTCTCTCTTGTTTTGTGTTTGTTTAGGTCATAGGGTGATGTAAAACCATGTTGGTTCACAAGTTGGGGCACTATCCTACCCGGTTTCACCTCGACGGGGAGATTCCCCCCTTATACGGGTACGGAACCTTCGCCTCTAGGTTAGAGCGCATGCATGCGAGGGGGGACACATGCAAGCACCTATACCAACCTCTCACCACACTCACACACATATGCTAGGGTCACATGCAAGTTTTCATCTCATTCCAATGTTCTCGTGGTCTTCCTCCGGCGAAACCCTGATCTCTGTGCGCACTCGGATCGTCTACCCCCCTAGACGTTCCTCTGACAGGGGTAGCCCGGCGTAGCTCTCTCTTGTTTTGTGTTTGTTTAGGTCATAGGGTGATGTAAAACCATGTTGGTTCACAAGTTGGGGCACTATCCTACCCGGTTTCACCTCGACGGGGAGATTCCCCCCTTATACGGGTACGGAACCTTCGCCTCTAGGTTAGAGCGCATGCATGCGAGGGGGGACACATGCAAGCACCTATACCAACCTCTCACCACACTCACACACATATGCTAGGGTCACATGCAAGTTTTCATCTCATTCCAATGTTCTCGTGGTCTTCCTCCGGCGAAACCCTGATCTCTGTGCGCACTCGGATCGTCTACCCCCCTAGACGTTCCTCTGACAGGGGTAGCCCGGCGTAGCTCTCTCTTGTTTTGTGTTTGTTTAGGTCATAGGGTGATGTAAAACCATGTTGGTTCACAAGTTGGGGCACTATCCTACCCGGTTTCACCTCGACGGGGAGATTCCCCCCTTATACGGGTACGGAACCTTCGCCTCTAGGTTAGAGCGCATGCATGCGAGGGGGGACACATGCAAGCACCTATACCAACCTCTCACCACACTCACACACATATGCTAGGGTCACATGCAAGTTTTCATCTCATTCCAATGTTCTCGTGGTCTTCCTCCGGCGAAACCCTGATCTCTGTGCGCACTCGGATCGTCTACCCCCCTAGACGTTCCTCTGACAGGGGTAGCCCGGCGTAGCTCTCTCTTGTTTTGTGTTTGTTTAGGTCATAGGGTGATGTAAAACCATGTTGGTTCACAAGTTGGGGCACTATCCTACCCGGTTTCACCTCGACGGGGAGATTCCCCCCTTATACGGGTACGGAACCTTCGCCTCTAGGTTAGAGCGCATGCATGCGAGGGGGGACACATGCAAGCACCTATACCAACCTCTCACCACACTCACACACATATGCTAGGGTCACATGCAAGTTTTCATCTCATTCCAATGTTCTCGTGGTCTTCCTCCGGCGAAACCCTGATCTCTGTGCGCACTCGGATCGTCTACCCCCCTAGACGTTCCTCTGACAGGGGTAGCCCGGCGTAGCTCTCTCTTGTTTTGTGTTTGTTTAGGTCATAGGGTGATGTAAAACCATGTTGGTTCACAAGTTGGGGCACTATCCTACCCGGTTTCACCTCGACGGGGAGATTCCCCCCTTATACGGGTACGGAACCTTCGCCTCTAGGTTAGAGCGCATGCATGCGAGGGGGGACACATGCAAGCACCTATACCAACCTCTCACCACACTCACACACATATGCTAGGGTCACATGCAAGTTTTCATCTCATTCCAATGTTCTCGTGGTCTTCCTCCGGCGAAACCCTGATCTCTGTGCGCACTCGGATCGTCTACCCCCCTAGACGTTCCTCTGACAGGGGTAGCCCGGCGTAGCTCTCTCTTGTTTTGTGTTTGTTTAGGTCATAGGGTGATGTAAAACCATGTTGGTTCACAAGTTGGGGCACTATCCTACCCGGTTTCACCTCGACGGGGAGATTCCCCCCTTATACGGGTACGGAACCTTCGCCTCTAGGTTAGAGCGCATGCATGCGAGGGGGGACACATGCAAGCACCTATACCAACCTCTCACCACACTCACACACATATGCTAGGGTCACATGCAAGTTTTCATCTCATTCCAATGTTCTCGTGGTCTTCCTCCGGCGAAACCCTGATCTCTGTGCGCACTCGGATCGTCTACCCCCCTAGACGTTCCTCTGACAGGGGTAGCCCGGCGTAGCTCTCTCTTGTTTTGTGTTTGTTTAGGTCATAGGGTGATGTAAAACCATGTTGGTTCACAAGTTGGGGCACTATCCTACCCGGTTTCACCTCGACGGGGAGATTCCCCCCTTATACGGGTACGGAACCTTCGCCTCTAGGTTAGAGCGCATGCATGCGAGGGGGGACACATGCAAGCACCTATACCAACCTCTCACCACACTCACACACATATGCTAGGGTCACATGCAAGTTTTCATCTCATTCCAATGTTCTCGTGGTCTTCCTCCGGCGAAACCCTGATCTCTGTGCGCACTCGGATCGTCTACCCCCCTAGACGTTCCTCTGACAGGGGTAGCCCGGCGTAGCTCTCTCTTGTTTTGTGTTTGTTTAGGTCATAGGGTGATGTAAAACCATGTTGGTTCACAAGTTGGGGCACTATCCTACCCGGTTTCACCTCGACGGGGAGATTCCCCCCTTATACGGGTACGGAACCTTCGCCTCTAGGTTAGAGCGCATGCATGCGAGGGGGGACACATGCAAGCACCTATACCAACCTCTCACCACACTCACACACATATGCTAGGGTCACATGCAAGTTTTCATCTCATTCCAATGTTCTCGTGGTCTTCCTCCGGCGAAACCCTGATCTCTGTGCGCACTCGGATCGTCTACCCCCCTAGACGTTCCTCTGACAGGGGTAGCCCGGCGTAGCTCTCTCTTGTTTTGTGTTTGTTTAGGTCATAGGGTGATGTAAAACCATGTTGGTTCACAAGTTGGGGCACTATCCTACCCGGTTTCACCTCGACGGGGAGATTCCCCCCTTATACGGGTACGGAACCTTCGCCTCTAGGTTAGAGCGCATGCATGCGAGGGGGGACACATGCAAGCACCTATACCAACCTCTCACCACACTCACACACATATGCTAGGGTCACATGCAAGTTTTCATCTCATTCCAATGTTCTCGTGGTCTTCCTCCGGCGAAACCCTGATCTCTGTGCGCACTCGGATCGTCTACCCCCCTAGACGTTCCTCTGACAGGGGTAGCCCGGCGTAGCTCTCTCTTGTTTTGTGTTTGTTTAGGTCATAGGGTGATGTAAAACCATGTTGGTTCACAAGTTGGGGCACTATCCTACCCGGTTTCACCTCGACGGGGAGATTCCCCCCTTATACGGGTACGGAACCTTCGCCTCTAGGTTAGAGCGCATGCATGCGAGGGGGGACACATGCAAGCACCTATACCAACCTCTCACCACACTCACACACATATGCTAGGGTCACATGCAAGTTTTCATCTCATTCCAATGTTCTCGTGGTCTTCCTCCGGCGAAACCCTGATCTCTGTGCGCACTCGGATCGTCTACCCCCCTAGACGTTCCTCTGACAGGGGTAGCCCGGCGTAGCTCTCTCTTGTTTTGTGTTTGTTTAGGTCATAGGGTGATGTAAAACCATGTTGGTTCACAAGTTGGGGCACTATCCTACCCGGTTTCACCTCGACGGGGAGATTCCCCCCTTATACGGGTACGGAACCTTCGCCTCTAGGTTAGAGCGCATGCATGCGAGGGGGGACACATGCAAGCACCTATACCAACCTCTCACCACACTCACACACATATGCTAGGGTCACATGCAAGTTTTCATCTCATTCCAATGTTCTCGTGGTCTTCCTCCGGCGAAACCCTGATCTCTGTGCGCACTCGGATCGTCTACCCCCCTAGACGTTCCTCTGACAGGGGTAGCCCGGCGTAGCTCTCTCTTGTTTTGTGTTTGTTTAGGTCATAGGGTGATGTAAAACCATGTTGGTTCACAAGTTGGGGCACTATCCTACCCGGTTTCACCTCGACGGGGAGATTCCCCCCTTATACGGGTACGGAACCTTCGCCTCTAGGTTAGAGCGCATGCATGCGAGGGGGGACACATGCAAGCACCTATACCAACCTCTCACCACACTCACACACATATGCTAGGGTCACATGCAAGTTTTCATCTCATTCCAATGTTCTCGTGGTCTTCCTCCGGCGAAACCCTGATCTCTGTGCGCACTCGGATCGTCTACCCCCCTAGACGTTCCTCTGACAGGGGTAGCCCGGCGTAGCTCTCTCTTGTTTTGTGTTTGTTTAGGTCATAGGGTGATGTAAAACCATGTTGGTTCACAAGTTGGGGCACTATCCTACCCGGTTTCACCTCGACGGGGAGATTCCCCCCTTATACGGGTACGGAACCTTCGCCTCTAGGTTAGAGCGCATGCATGCGAGGGGGGACACATGCAAGCACCTATACCAACCTCTCACCACACTCACACACATATGCTAGGGTCACATGCAAGTTTTCATCTCATTCCAATGTTCTCGTGGTCTTCCTCCGGCGAAACCCTGATCTCTGTGCGCACTCGGATCGTCTACCCCCCTAGACGTTCCTCTGACAGGGGTAGCCCGGCGTAGCTCTCTCTTGTTTTGTGTTTGTTTAGGTCATAGGGTGATGTAAAACCATGTTGGTTCACAAGTTGGGGCACTATCCTACCCGGTTTCACCTCGACGGGGAGATTCCCCCCTTATACGGGTACGGAACCTTCGCCTCTAGGTTAGAGCGCATGCATGCGAGGGGGGACACATGCAAGCACCTATACCAACCTCTCACCACACTCACACACATATGCTAGGGTCACATGCAAGTTTTCATCTCATTCCAATGTTCTCGTGGTCTTCCTCCGGCGAAACCCTGATCTCTGTGCGCACTCGGATCGTCTACCCCCCTAGACGTTCCTCTGACAGGGGTAGCCCGGCGTAGCTCTCTCTTGTTTTGTGTTTGTTTAGGTCATAGGGTGATGTAAAACCATGTTGGTTCACAAGTTGGGGCACTATCCTACCCGGTTTCACCTCGACGGGGAGATTCCCCCCTTATACGGGTACGGAACCTTCGCCTCTAGGTTAGAGCGCATGCATGCGAGGGGGGACACATGCAAGCACCTATACCAACCTCTCACCACACTCACACACATATGCTAGGGTCACATGCAAGTTTTCATCTCATTCCAATGTTCTCGTGGTCTTCCTCCGGCGAAACCCTGATCTCTGTGCGCACTCGGATCGTCTACCCCCCTAGACGTTCCTCTGACAGGGGTAGCCCGGCGTAGCTCTCTCTTGTTTTGTGTTTGTTTAGGTCATAGGGTGATGTAAAACCATGTTGGTTCACAAGTTGGGGCACTATCCTACCCGGTTTCACCTCGACGGGGAGATTCCCCCCTTATACGGGTACGGAACCTTCGCCTCTAGGTTAGAGCGCATGCATGCGAGGGGGGACACATGCAAGCACCTATACCAACCTCTCACCACACTCACACACATATGCTAGGGTCACATGCAAGTTTTCATCTCATTCCAATGTTCTCGTGGTCTTCCTCCGGCGAAACCCTGATCTCTGTGCGCACTCGGATCGTCTACCCCCCTAGACGTTCCTCTGACAGGGGTAGCCCGGCGTAGCTCTCTCTTGTTTTGTGTTTGTTTAGGTCATAGGGTGATGTAAAACCATGTTGGTTCACAAGTTGGGGCACTATCCTACCCGGTTTCACCTCGACGGGGAGATTCCCCCCTTATACGGGTACGGAACCTTCGCCTCTAGGTTAGAGCGCATGCATGCGAGGGGGGACACATGCAAGCACCTATACCAACCTCTCACCACACTCACACACATATGCTAGGGTCACATGCAAGTTTTCATCTCATTCCAATGTTCTCGTGGTCTTCCTCCGGCGAAACCCTGATCTCTGTGCGCACTCGGATCGTCTACCCCCCTAGACGTTCCTCTGACAGGGGTAGCCCGGCGTAGCTCTCTCTTGTTTTGTGTTTGTTTAGGTCATAGGGTGATGTAAAACCATGTTGGTTCACAAGTTGGGGCACTATCCTACCCGGTTTCACCTCGACGGGGAGATTCCCCCCTTATACGGGTACGGAACCTTCGCCTCTAGGTTAGAGCGCATGCATGCGAGGGGGGACACATGCAAGCACCTATACCAACCTCTCACCACACTCACACACATATGCTAGGGTCACATGCAAGTTTTCATCTCATTCCAATGTTCTCGTGGTCTTCCTCCGGCGAAACCCTGATCTCTGTGCGCACTCGGATCGTCTACCCCCCTAGACGTTCCTCTGACAGGGGTAGCCCGGCGTAGCTCTCTCTTGTTTTGTGTTTGTTTAGGTCATAGGGTGATGTAAAACCATGTTGGTTCACAAGTTGGGGCACTATCCTACCCGGTTTCACCTCGACGGGGAGATTCCCCCCTTATACGGGTACGGAACCTTCGCCTCTAGGTTAGAGCGCATGCATGCGAGGGGGGACACATGCAAGCACCTATACCAACCTCTCACCACACTCACACACATATGCTAGGGTCACATGCAAGTTTTCATCTCATTCCAATGTTCTCGTGGTCTTCCTCCGGCGAAACCCTGATCTCTGTGCGCACTCGGATCGTCTACCCCCCTAGACGTTCCTCTGACAGGGGTAGCCCGGCGTAGCTCTCTCTTGTTTTGTGTTTGTTTAGGTCATAGGGTGATGTAAAACCATGTTGGTTCACAAGTTGGGGCACTATCCTACCCGGTTTCACCTCGACGGGGAGATTCCCCCCTTATACGGGTACGGAACCTTCGCCTCTAGGTTAGAGCGCATGCATGCGAGGGGGGACACATGCAAGCACCTATACCAACCTCTCACCACACTCACACACATATGCTAGGGTCACATGCAAGTTTTCATCTCATTCCAATGTTCTCGTGGTCTTCCTCCGGCGAAACCCTGATCTCTGTGCGCACTCGGATCGTCTACCCCCCTAGACGTTCCTCTGACAGGGGTAGCCCGGCGTAGCTCTCTCTTGTTTTGTGTTTGTTTAGGTCATAGGGTGATGTAAAACCATGTTGGTTCACAAGTTGGGGCACTATCCTACCCGGTTTCACCTCGACGGGGAGATTCCCCCCTTATACGGGTACGGAACCTTCGCCTCTAGGTTAGAGCGCATGCATGCGAGGGGGGACACATGCAAGCACCTATACCAACCTCTCACCACACTCACACACATATGCTAGGGTCACATGCAAGTTTTCATCTCATTCCAATGTTCTCGTGGTCTTCCTCCGGCGAAACCCTGATCTCTGTGCGCACTCGGATCGTCTACCCCCCTAGACGTTCCTCTGACAGGGGTAGCCCGGCGTAGCTCTCTCTTGTTTTGTGTTTGTTTAGGTCATAGGGTGATGTAAAACCATGTTGGTTCACAAGTTGGGGCACTATCCTACCCGGTTTCACCTCGACGGGGAGATTCCCCCCTTATACGGGTACGGAACCTTCGCCTCTAGGTTAGAGCGCATGCATGCGAGGGGGGACACATGCAAGCACCTATACCAACCTCTCACCACACTCACACACATATGCTAGGGTCACATGCAAGTTTTCATCTCATTCCAATGTTCTCGTGGTCTTCCTCCGGCGAAACCCTGATCTCTGTGCGCACTCGGATCGTCTACCCCCCTAGACGTTCCTCTGACAGGGGTAGCCCGGCGTAGCTCTCTCTTGTTTTGTGTTTGTTTAGGTCATAGGGTGATGTAAAACCATGTTGGTTCACAAGTTGGGGCACTATCCTACCCGGTTTCACCTCGACGGGGAGATTCCCCCCTTATACGGGTACGGAACCTTCGCCTCTAGGTTAGAGCGCATGCATGCGAGGGGGGACACATGCAAGCACCTATACCAACCTCTCACCACACTCACACACATATGCTAGGGTCACATGCAAGTTTTCATCTCATTCCAATGTTCTCGTGGTCTTCCTCCGGCGAAACCCTGATCTCTGTGCGCACTCGGATCGTCTACCCCCCTAGACGTTCCTCTGACAGGGGTAGCCCGGCGTAGCTCTCTCTTGTTTTGTGTTTGTTTAGGTCATAGGGTGATGTAAAACCATGTTGGTTCACAAGTTGGGGCACTATCCTACCCGGTTTCACCTCGACGGGGAGATTCCCCCCTTATACGGGTACGGAACCTTCGCCTCTAGGTTAGAGCGCATGCATGCGAGGGGGGACACATGCAAGCACCTATACCAACCTCTCACCACACTCACACACATATGCTAGGGTCACATGCAAGTTTTCATCTCATTCCAATGTTCTCGTGGTCTTCCTCCGGCGAAACCCTGATCTCTGTGCGCACTCGGATCGTCTACCCCCCTAGACGTTCCTCTGACAGGGGTAGCCCGGCGTAGCTCTCTCTTGTTTTGTGTTTGTTTAGGTCATAGGGTGATGTAAAACCATGTTGGTTCACAAGTTGGGGCACTATCCTACCCGGTTTCACCTCGACGGGGAGATTCCCCCCTTATACGGGTACGGAACCTTCGCCTCTAGGTTAGAGCGCATGCATGCGAGGGGGGACACATGCAAGCACCTATACCAACCTCTCACCACACTCACACACATATGCTAGGGTCACATGCAAGTTTTCATCTCATTCCAATGTTCTCGTGGTCTTCCTCCGGCGAAACCCTGATCTCTGTGCGCACTCGGATCGTCTACCCCCCTAGACGTTCCTCTGACAGGGGTAGCCCGGCGTAGCTCTCTCTTGTTTTGTGTTTGTTTAGGTCATAGGGTGATGTAAAACCATGTTGGTTCACAAGTTGGGGCACTATCCTACCCGGTTTCACCTCGACGGGGAGATTCCCCCCTTATACGGGTACGGAACCTTCGCCTCTAGGTTAGAGCGCATGCATGCGAGGGGGGACACATGCAAGCACCTATACCAACCTCTCACCACACTCACACACATATGCTAGGGTCACATGCAAGTTTTCATCTCATTCCAATGTTCTCGTGGTCTTCCTCCGGCGAAACCCTGATCTCTGTGCGCACTCGGATCGTCTACCCCCCTAGACGTTCCTCTGACAGGGGTAGCCCGGCGTAGCTCTCTCTTGTTTTGTGTTTGTTTAGGTCATAGGGTGATGTAAAACCATGTTGGTTCACAAGTTGGGGCACTATCCTACCCGGTTTCACCTCGACGGGGAGATTCCCCCCTTATACGGGTACGGAACCTTCGCCTCTAGGTTAGAGCGCATGCATGCGAGGGGGGACACATGCAAGCACCTATACCAACCTCTCACCACACTCACACACATATGCTAGGGTCACATGCAAGTTTTCATCTCATTCCAATGTTCTCGTGGTCTTCCTCCGGCGAAACCCTGATCTCTGTGCGCACTCGGATCGTCTACCCCCCTAGACGTTCCTCTGACAGGGGTAGCCCGGCGTAGCTCTCTCTTGTTTTGTGTTTGTTTAGGTCATAGGGTGATGTAAAACCATGTTGGTTCACAAGTTGGGGCACTATCCTACCCGGTTTCACCTCGACGGGGAGATTCCCCCCTTATACGGGTACGGAACCTTCGCCTCTAGGTTAGAGCGCATGCATGCGAGGGGGGACACATGCAAGCACCTATACCAACCTCTCACCACACTCACACACATATGCTAGGGTCACATGCAAGTTTTCATCTCATTCCAATGTTCTCGTGGTCTTCCTCCGGCGAAACCCTGATCTCTGTGCGCACTCGGATCGTCTACCCCCCTAGACGTTCCTCTGACAGGGGTAGCCCGGCGTAGCTCTCTCTTGTTTTGTGTTTGTTTAGGTCATAGGGTGATGTAAAACCATGTTGGTTCACAAGTTGGGGCACTATCCTACCCGGTTTCACCTCGACGGGGAGATTCCCCCCTTATACGGGTACGGAACCTTCGCCTCTAGGTTAGAGCGCATGCATGCGAGGGGGGACACATGCAAGCACCTATACCAACCTCTCACCACACTCACACACATATGCTAGGGTCACATGCAAGTTTTCATCTCATTCCAATGTTCTCGTGGTCTTCCTCCGGCGAAACCCTGATCTCTGTGCGCACTCGGATCGTCTACCCCCCTAGACGTTCCTCTGACAGGGGTAGCCCGGCGTAGCTCTCTCTTGTTTTGTGTTTGTTTAGGTCATAGGGTGATGTAAAACCATGTTGGTTCACAAGTTGGGGCACTATCCTACCCGGTTTCACCTCGACGGGGAGATTCCCCCCTTATACGGGTACGGAACCTTCGCCTCTAGGTTAGAGCGCATGCATGCGAGGGGGGACACATGCAAGCACCTATACCAACCTCTCACCACACTCACACACATATGCTAGGGTCACATGCAAGTTTTCATCTCATTCCAATGTTCTCGTGGTCTTCCTCCGGCGAAACCCTGATCTCTGTGCGCACTCGGATCGTCTACCCCCCTAGACGTTCCTCTGACAGGGGTAGCCCGGCGTAGCTCTCTCTTGTTTTGTGTTTGTTTAGGTCATAGGGTGATGTAAAACCATGTTGGTTCACAAGTTGGGGCACTATCCTACCCGGTTTCACCTCGACGGGGAGATTCCCCCCTTATACGGGTACGGAACCTTCGCCTCTAGGTTAGAGCGCATGCATGCGAGGGGGGACACATGCAAGCACCTATACCAACCTCTCACCACACTCACACACATATGCTAGGGTCACATGCAAGTTTTCATCTCATTCCAATGTTCTCGTGGTCTTCCTCCGGCGAAACCCTGATCTCTGTGCGCACTCGGATCGTCTACCCCCCTAGACGTTCCTCTGACAGGGGTAGCCCGGCGTAGCTCTCTCTTGTTTTGTGTTTGTTTAGGTCATAGGGTGATGTAAAACCATGTTGGTTCACAAGTTGGGGCACTATCCTACCCGGTTTCACCTCGACGGGGAGATTCCCCCCTTATACGGGTACGGAACCTTCGCCTCTAGGTTAGAGCGCATGCATGCGAGGGGGGACACATGCAAGCACCTATACCAACCTCTCACCACACTCACACACATATGCTAGGGTCACATGCAAGTTTTCATCTCATTCCAATGTTCTCGTGGTCTTCCTCCGGCGAAACCCTGATCTCTGTGCGCACTCGGATCGTCTACCCCCCTAGACGTTCCTCTGACAGGGGTAGCCCGGCGTAGCTCTCTCTTGTTTTGTGTTTGTTTAGGTCATAGGGTGATGTAAAACCATGTTGGTTCACAAGTTGGGGCACTATCCTACCCGGTTTCACCTCGACGGGGAGATTCCCCCCTTATACGGGTACGGAACCTTCGCCTCTAGGTTAGAGCGCATGCATGCGAGGGGGGACACATGCAAGCACCTATACCAACCTCTCACCACACTCACACACATATGCTAGGGTCACATGCAAGTTTTCATCTCATTCCAATGTTCTCGTGGTCTTCCTCCGGCGAAACCCTGATCTCTGTGCGCACTCGGATCGTCTACCCCCCTAGACGTTCCTCTGACAGGGGTAGCCCGGCGTAGCTCTCTCTTGTTTTGTGTTTGTTTAGGTCATAGGGTGATGTAAAACCATGTTGGTTCACAAGTTGGGGCACTATCCTACCCGGTTTCACCTCGACGGGGAGATTCCCCCCTTATACGGGTACGGAACCTTCGCCTCTAGGTTAGAGCGCATGCATGCGAGGGGGGACACATGCAAGCACCTATACCAACCTCTCACCACACTCACACACATATGCTAGGGTCACATGCAAGTTTTCATCTCATTCCAATGTTCTCGTGGTCTTCCTCCGGCGAAACCCTGATCTCTGTGCGCACTCGGATCGTCTACCCCCCTAGACGTTCCTCTGACAGGGGTAGCCCGGCGTAGCTCTCTCTTGTTTTGTGTTTGTTTAGGTCATAGGGTGATGTAAAACCATGTTGGTTCACAAGTTGGGGCACTATCCTACCCGGTTTCACCTCGACGGGGAGATTCCCCCCTTATACGGGTACGGAACCTTCGCCTCTAGGTTAGAGCGCATGCATGCGAGGGGGGACACATGCAAGCACCTATACCAACCTCTCACCACACTCACACACATATGCTAGGGTCACATGCAAGTTTTCATCTCATTCCAATGTTCTCGTGGTCTTCCTCCGGCGAAACCCTGATCTCTGTGCGCACTCGGATCGTCTACCCCCCTAGACGTTCCTCTGACAGGGGTAGCCCGGCGTAGCTCTCTCTTGTTTTGTGTTTGTTTAGGTCATAGGGTGATGTAAAACCATGTTGGTTCACAAGTTGGGGCACTATCCTACCCGGTTTCACCTCGACGGGGAGATTCCCCCCTTATACGGGTACGGAACCTTCGCCTCTAGGTTAGAGCGCATGCATGCGAGGGGGGACACATGCAAGCACCTATACCAACCTCTCACCACACTCACACACATATGCTAGGGTCACATGCAAGTTTTCATCTCATTCCAATGTTCTCGTGGTCTTCCTCCGGCGAAACCCTGATCTCTGTGCGCACTCGGATCGTCTACCCCCTAGACGTTCCTCTGACAGGGGTAGCCCGGCGTAGCTCTCTCTTGTTTTGTGTTTGTTTAGGTCATAGGGTGATGTAAAACCATGTTGGTTCACAAGTTGGGGCACTATCCTACCCGGTTTCACCTCGACGGGGAGATTCCCCCCTTATACGGGTACGGAACCTTCGCCTCTAGGTTAGAGCGCATGCATGCGAGGGGGGACACATGCAAGCACCTATACCAACCTCTCACCACACTCACACACATATGCTAGGGTCACATGCAAGTTTTCATCTCATTCCAATGTTCTCGTGGTCTTCCTCCGGCGAAACCCTGATCTCTGTGCGCACTCGGATCGTCTACCCCCCTAGACGTTCCTCTGACAGGGGTAGCCCGGCGTAGCTCTCTCTTGTTTTGTGTTTGTTTAGGTCATTAGGTGATGTAAAACCATGTTGGTTCACAAGTTGGGGCACTATCCTACCCGGTTTCACCTCGACGGGGAGATTCCCCCCTTATACGGGTACGGAACCTTCGCCTCTAGGTTAGAGCGCATGCATGCGAGGGGGGACACATGCAAGCACCTATACCAACCTCTCACCACACTCACACACATATGCTAGGGTCACATGCAAGTTTTCATCTCATTCCAATGTTCTCGTGGTCTTCCTCCGGCGAAACCCTGATCTCTGTGCGCACTCGGATCGTCTACCCCCCTAGACGTTCCTCTGACAGGGGTAGCCCGGCGTAGCTCTCTCTTGTTTTGTGTTTGTTTAGGTCATAGGGTGATGTAAAACCATGTTGGTTCACAAGTTGGGGCACTATCCTACCCGGTTTCACCTCGACGGGGAGATTCCCCCCTTATACGGGTACGGAACCTTCGCCTCTAGGTTAGAGCGCATGCATGCGAGGGGGGACACATGCAAGCACCTATACCAACCTCTCACCACACTCACACACATATGCTAGGGTCACATGCAAGTTTTCATCTCATTCCAATGTTCTCGTGGTCTTCCTCCGGCGAAACCCTGATCTCTGTGCGCACTCGGATCGTCTACCCCCCTAGACGTTCCTCTGACAGGGGTAGCCCGGCGTAGCTCTCTCTTGTTTTGTGTTTGTTTAGGTCATAGGGTGATGTAAAACCATGTTGGTTCACAAGTTGGGGCACTATCCTACCCGGTTTCACCTCGACGGGGAGATTCCCCCCTTATACGGGTACGGAACCTTCGCCTCTAGGTTAGAGCGCATGCATGCGAGGGGGGACACATGCAAGCACCTATACCAACCTCTCACCACACTCACACACATATGCTAGGGTCACATGCAAGTTTTCATCTCATTCCAATGTTCTCGTGGTCTTCCTCCGGCGAAACCCTGATCTCTGTGCGCACTCGGATCGTCTACCCCCCTAGACGTTCCTCTGACAGGGGTAGCCCGGCGTAGCTCTCTCTTGTTTTGTGTTTGTTTAGGTCATAGGGTGATGTAAAACCATGTTGGTTCACAAGTTGGGGCACTATCCTACCCGGTTTCACCTCGACGGGGAGATTCCCCCCTTATACGGGTACGGAACCTTCGCCTCTAGGTTAGAGCGCATGCATGCGAGGGGGGACACATGCAAGCACCTATACCAACCTCTCACCACACTCACACACATATGCTAGGGTCACATGCAAGTTTTCATCTCATTCCAATGTTCTCGTGGTCTTCCTCCGGCGAAACCCTGATCTCTGTGCGCACTCGGATCGTCTACCCCCTAGACGTTCCTCTGACAGGGGTAGCCCGGCGTAGCTCTCTCTTGTTTTGTGTTTGTTTAGGTCATAGGGTGATGTAAAACCATGTTGGTTCACAAGTTGGGGCACTATCCTACCCGGTTTCACCTCGACGGGGAGATTCCCCCCTTATACGGGTACGGAACCTTCGCCTCTAGGTTAGAGCGCATGCATGCGAGGGGGGACACATGCAAGCACCTATACCAACCTCTCACCACACTCACACACATATGCTAGGGTCACATGCAAGTTTTCATCTCATTCCAATGTTCTCGTGGTCTTCCTCCGGCGAAACCCTGATCTCTGTGCGCACTCGGATCGTCTACCCCCTAGACGTTCCTCTGACAGGGGTAGCCCGGCGTAGCTCTCTCTTGTTTTGTGTTTGTTTAGGTCATAGGGTGATGTAAAACCATGTTGGTTCACAAGTTGGGGCACTATCCTACCCGGTTTCACCTCGACGGGGAGATTCCCCCTTATACGGGTACGGAACCTTCGCCTCTAGGTTAGAGCGCATGCATGCGAGGGGGGACACATGCAAGCACCTATACCAACCTCTCACCACACTCACACACATATGCTAGGGTCACATGCAAGTTTTCATCTCATTCCAATGTTCTCGTGGTCTTCCTCCGGCGAAACCCTGATCTCTGTGCGCACTCGGATCGTCTACCCCCCTAGACGTTCCTCTGACAGGGGTAGCCCGGCGTAGCTCTCTCTTGTTTTGTGTTTGTTTAGGTCATAGGGTGATGTAAAACCATGTTGGTTCACAAGTTGGGGCACTATCCTACCCGGTTTCACCTCGACGGGGAGATTCCCCCCTTATACGGGTACGGAACCTTCGCCTCTAGGTTAGAGCGCATGCATGCGAGGGGGGACACATGCAAGCACCTATACCAACCTCTCACCACACTCACACACATATGCTAGGGTCACATGCAAGTTTTCATCTCATTCCAATGTTCTCGTGGTCTTCCTCCGGCGAAACCCTGATCTCTGTGCGCACTCGGATCGTCTACCCCCCTAGACGTTCCTCTGACAGGGGTAGCCCGGCGTAGCTCTCTCTTGTTTTGTGTTTGTTTAGGTCATAGGGTGATGTAAAACCATGTTGGTTCACAAGTTGGGGCACTATCCTACCCGGTTTCACCTCGACGGGGAGATTCCCCCCTTATACGGGTACGGAACCTTCGCCTCTAGGTTAGAGCGCATGCATGCGAGGGGGGACACATGCAAGCACCTATACCAACCTCTCACCACACTCACACACATATGCTAGGGTCACATGCAAGTTTTCATCTCATTCCAATGTTCTCGTGGTCTTCCTCCGGCGAAACCCTGATCTCTGTGCGCACTCGGATCGTCTACCCCCCTAGACGTTCCTCTGACAGGGGTAGCCCGGCGTAGCTCTCTCTTGTTTTGTGTTTGTTTAGGTCATAGGGTGATGTAAAACCATGTTGGTTCACAAGTTGGGGCACTATCCTACCCGGTTTCACCTCGACGGGGAGATTCCCCCCTTATACGGGTACGGAACCTTCGCCTCTAGGTTAGAGCGCATGCATGCGAGGGGGGACACATGCAAGCACCTATACCAACCTCTCACCACACTCACACACATATGCTAGGGTCACATGCAAGTTTTCATCTCATTCCAATGTTCTCGTGGTCTTCCTCCGGCGAAACCCTGATCTCTGTGCGCACTCGGATCGTCTACCCCCTAGACGTTCCTCTGACAGGGGTAGCCCGGCGTAGCTCTCTCTTGTTTTGTGTTTGTTTAGGTCATAGGGTGATGTAAAACCATGTTGGTTCACAAGTTGGGGCACTATCCTACCCGGTTTCACCTCGACGGGGAGATTCCCCCCTTATACGGGTACGGAACCTTCGCCTCTAGGTTAGAGCGCATGCATGCGAGGGGGGACACATGCAAGCACCTATACCAACCTCTCACCACACTCACACACATATGCTAGGGTCACATGCAAGTTTTCATCTCATTCCAATGTTCTCGTGGTCTTCCTCCGGCGAAACCCTGATCTCTGTGCGCACTCGGATCGTCTACCCCCCTAGACGTTCCTCTGACAGGGGTAGCCCGGCGTAGCTCTCTCTTGTTTTGTGTTTGTTTAGGTCATAGGGTGATGTAAAACCATGTTGGTTCACAAGTTGGGGCACTATCCTACCCGGTTTCACCTCGACGGGGAGATTCCCCCCTTATACGGGTACGGAACCTTCGCCTCTAGGTTAGAGCGCATGCATGCGAGGGGGGACACATGCAAGCACCTATACCAACCTCTCACCACACTCACACACATATGCTAGGGTCACATGCAAGTTTTCATCTCATTCCAATGTTCTCGTGGTCTTCCTCCGGCGAAACCCTGATCTCTGTGCGCACTCGGATCGTCTACCCCCTAGACGTTCCTCTGACAGGGGTAGCCCGGCGTAGCTCTCTCTTGTTTTGTGTTTGTTTAGGTCATAGGGTGATGTAAAACCATGTTGGTTCACAAGTTGGGGCACTATCCTACCCGGTTTCACCTCGACGGGGAGATTCCCCCCTTATACGGGTACGGAACCTTCGCCTCTAGGTTAGAGCGCATGCATGCGAGGGGGGACACATGCAAGCACCTATACCAACCTCTCACCACACTCACACACATATGCTAGGGTCACATGCAAGTTTTCATCTCATTCCAATGTTCTCGTGGTCTTCCTCCGGCGAAACCCTGATCTCTGTGCGCACTCGGATCGTCTACCCCCTAGACGTTCCTCTGACAGGGGTAGCCCGGCGTAGCTCTCTCTTGTTTTGTGTTTGTTTAGGTCATAGGGTGATGTAAAACCATGTTGGTTCACAAGTTGGGGCACTATCCTACCCGGTTTCACCTCGACGGGGAGATTCCCCCCTTATACGGGTACGGAACCTTCGCCTCTAGGTTAGAGCGCATGCATGCGAGGGGGGACACATGCAAGCACCTATACCAACCTCTCACCACACTCACACACATATGCTAGGGTCACATGCAAGTTTTCATCTCATTCCAATGTTCTCGTGGTCTTCCTCCGGCGAAACCCTGATCTCTGTGCGCACTCGGATCGTCTACCCCCCTAGACGTTCCTCTGACAGGGGTAGCCCGGCGTAGCTCTCTCTTGTTTTGTGTTTGTTTAGGTCATAGGTTGATGTAAAACCATGTTGGTTCACAAGTTGGGGCACTATCCTACCCGGTTTCACCTCGACGGGGAGATTCCCCCCTTATACGGGTACGGAACCTTCGCCTCTAGGTTAGAGCGCATGCATGCGAGGGGGGACACATGCAAGCACCTATACCAACCTCTCACCACACTCACACACATATGCTAGGGTCACATGCAAGTTTTCATCTCATTCCAATGTTCTCGTGGTCTTCCTCCGGCGAAACCCTGATCTCTGTGCGCACTCGGATCGTCTACCCCCCTAGACGTTCCTCTGACAGGGGTAGCCCGGCGTAGCTCTCTCTTGTTTTGTGTTTGTTTAGGTCATAGGTTGATGTAAAACCATGTTGGTTCACAAGTTGGGGCACTATCCTACCCGGTTTCACCTCGACGGGGAGATTCCCCCCTTATACGGGTACGGAACCTTCGCCTCTAGGTTAGAGCGCATGCATGCGAGGGGGGACACATGCAAGCACCTATACCAACCTCTCACCACACTCACACACATATGCTAGGGTCACATGCAAGTTTTCATCTCATTCCAATGTTCTCGTGGTCTTCCTCCGGCGAAACCCTGATCTCTGTGCGCACTCGGATCGTCTACCCCCCTAGACGTTCCTCTGACAGGGGTAGCCCGGCGTAGCTCTCTCTTGTTTTGTGTTTGTTTAGGTCATAGGGTGATGTAAAACCATGTTGGTTCACAAGTTGGGGCACTATCCTACCCGGTTTCACCTCGACGGGGAGATTCCCCCCTTATACGGGTACGGAACCTTCGCCTCTAGGTTAGAGCGCATGCATGCGAGGGGGGACACATGCAAGCACCTATACCAACCTCTCACCACACTCACACACATATGCTAGGGTCACATGCAAGTTTTCATCTCATTCCAATGTTCTCGTGGTCTTCCTCCGGCGAAACCCTGATCTCTGTGCGCACTCGGATCGTCTACCCCCCTAGACGTTCCTCTGACAGGGGTAGCCCGGCGTAGCTCTCTCTTGTTTTGTGTTTGTTTAGGTCATAGGTTGATGTAAAACCATGTTGGTTCACAAGTTGGGGCACTATCCTACCCGGTTTCACCTCGACGGGGAGATTCCCCCCTTATACGGGTACGGAACCTTCGCCTCTAGGTTAGAGCGCATGCATGCGAGGGGGGACACATGCAAGCACCTATACCAACCTCTCACCACACTCACACACATATGCTAGGGTCACATGCAAGTTTTCATCTCATTCCAATGTTCTCGTGGTCTTCCTCCGGCGAAACCCTGATCTCTGTGCGCACTCGGATCGTCTACCCCCTAGACGTTCCTCTGACAGGGGTAGCCCGGCGTAGCTCTCTCTTGTTTTGTGTTTGTTTAGGTCATAGGGTGATGTAAAACCATGTTGGTTCACAAGTTGGGGCACTATCCTACCCGGTTTCACCTCGACGGGGAGATTCCCCCCTTATACGGGTACGGAACCTTCGCCTCTAGGTTAGAGCGCATGCATGCGAGGGGGGACACATGCAAGCACCTATACCAACCTCTCACCACACTCACACACATATGCTAGGGTCACATGCAAGTTTTCATCTCATTCCAATGTTCTCGTGGTCTTCCTCCGGCGAAACCCTGATCTCTGTGCGCACTCGGATCGTCTACCCCCCTAGACGTTCCTCTGACAGGGGTAGCCCGGCGTAGCTCTCTCTTGTTTTGTGTTTGTTTAGGTCATAGGGTGATGTAAAACCATGTTGGTTCACAAGTTGGGGCACTATCCTACCCGGTTTCACCTCGACGGGGAGATTCCCCCCTTATACGGGTACGGAACCTTCGCCTCTAGGTTAGAGCGCATGCATGCGAGGGGGGACACATGCAAGCACCTATACCAACCTCTCACCACACTCACACACATATGCTAGGGTCACATGCAAGTTTTCATCTCATTCCAATGTTCTCGTGGTCTTCCTCCGGCGAAACCCTGATCTCTGTGCGCACTCGGATCGTCTACCCCCCTAGACGTTCCTCTGACAGGGGTAGCCCGGCGTAGCTCTCTCTTGTTTTGTGTTTGTTTAGGTTCACATTGTAAAACTATGTTGGTTCACAAGTTGGGGCACTATCCTACCCGGTTTCACCTCGACGGGGAGATTCCCCCCTTATACGGGTACGGAACCTTCGCCTCTAGGTTAGAGCGCATGCATGCGAGGGGGGACACATGCAAGCACCTATACCAACCTCTCACCACACTCACACACATATGCTAGGGTCACATGCAAGTTTTCATCTCATTCCAATGTTCTCGTGGTCTTCCTCCGGCGAAACCCTGATCTCTGTGCGCACTCGGATCGTCTACCCCCTAGACGTTCCTCTGACAGGGGTTAGCCCGGCGTAGCTCTCTCTTGTTTTGTGTTTGTTTAGGTCATAGGGTGATGTAAAACCATGTTGGTTCACAAGTTGGGGCACTATCCTACCCGGTTTCACCTCGACGGGGAGATTCCCCCCTTATACGGGTACGGAACCTTCGCCTCTAGGTTAGAGCGCATGCATGCGAGGGGGGACACATGCAAGCACCTATACCAACCTCTCACCACACTCACACACATATGCTAGGGTCACATGCAAGTTTTCATCTCATTCCAATGTTCTCGTGGTCTTCCTCCGGCGAAACCCTGATCTCTGTGCGCACTCGGATCGTCTACCCCCTAGACGTTCCTCTGACAGGGGTAGCCCGGCGTAGCTCTCTCTTGTTTTGTGTTTGTTTAGGTCATAGGGTGATGTAAAACCATGTTGGTTCACAAGTTGGGGCACTATCCTACCCGGTTTCACCTCGACGGGGAGATTCCCCCCTTATACGGGTACGGAACCTTCGCCTCTAGGTTAGAGCGCATGCATGCGAGGGGGGACACATGCAAGCACCTATACCAACCTCTCACCACACTCACACACATATGCTAGGGTCACATGCAAGTTTTCATCTCATTCCAATGTTCTCGTGGTCTTCCTCCGGCGAAACCCTGATCTCTGTGCGCACTCGGATCGTCTACCCCCCTAGACGTTCCTCTGACAGGGGTAGCCCGGCGTAGCTCTCTCTTGTTTTGTGTTTGTTTAGGTCATAGGGTGATGTAAAACCATGTTGGTTCACAAGTTGGGGCACTATCCTACCCGGTTTCACCTCGACGGGGAGATTCCCCCCTTATACGGGTACGGAACCTTCGCCTCTAGGTTAGAGCGCATGCATGCGAGGGGGGACACATGCAAGCACCTATACCAACCTCTCACCACACTCACACACATATGCTAGGGTCACATGCAAGTTTTCATCTCATTCCAATGTTCTCGTGGTCTTCCTCCGGCGAAACCCTGATCTCTGTGCGCACTCGGATCGTCTACCCCCCTAGACGTTCCTCTGACAGGGGTAGCCCGGCGTAGCTCTCTCTTGTTTTGTGTTTGTTTAGGTCATAGGGTGATGTAAAACCATGTTGGTTCACAAGTTGGGGCACTATCCTACCCGGTTTCACCTCGACGGGGAGATTCCCCCCTTATACGGGTACGGAACCTTCGCCTCTAGGTTAGAGCGCATGCATGCGAGGGGGGACACATGCAAGCACCTATACCAACCTCTCACCACACTCACACACATATGCTAGGGTCACATGCAAGTTTTCATCTCATTCCAATGTTCTCGTGGTCTTCCTCCGGCGAAACCCTGATCTCTGTGCGCACTCGGATCGTCTACCCCCCTAGACGTTCCTCTGACAGGGGTAGCCCGGCGTAGCTCTCTCTTGTTTTGTGTTTGTTTAGGTCATAGGGTGATGTAAAACCATGTTGGTTCACAAGTTGGGGCACTATCCTACCCGGTTTCACCTCGACGGGGAGATTCCCCCCTTATACGGGTACGGAACCTTCGCCTCTAGGTTAGAGCGCATGCATGCGAGGGGGGACACATGCAAGCACCTATACCAACCTCTCACCACACTCACACACATATGCTAGGGTCACATGCAAGTTTTCATCTCATTCCAATGTTCTCGTGGTCTTCCTCCGGCGAAACCCTGATCTCTGTGCGCACTCGGATCGTCTACCCCCCTAGACGTTCCTCTGACAGGGGTAGCCCGGCGTAGCTCTCTCTTGTTTTGTGTTTGTTTAGGTCATAGGGTGATGTAAAACCATGTTGGTTCACAAGTTGGGGCACTATCCTACCCGGTTTCACCTCGACGGGGAGATTCCCCCCTTATACGGGTACGGAACCTTCGCCTCTAGGTTAGAGCGCATGCATGCGAGGGGGGACACATGCAAGCACCTATACCAACCTCTCACCACACTCACACACATATGCTAGGGTCACATGCAAGTTTTCATCTCATTCCAATGTTCTCGTGGTCTTCCTCCGGCGAAACCCTGATCTCTGTGCGCACTCGGATCGTCTACCCCCTAGACGTTCCTCTGACAGGGGTAGCCCGGCGTAGCTCTCTCTTGTTTTGTGTTTGTTTAGGTCATAGGGTGATGTAAAACCATGTTGGTTCACAAGTTGGGGCACTATCCTACCCGGTTTCACCTCGACGGGGAGATTCCCCCTTATACGGGTACGGAACCTTCGCCTCTAGGTTAGAGCGCATGCATGCGAGGGGGGACACATGCAAGCACCTATACCAACCTCTCACCACACTCACACACATATGCTAGGGTCACATGCAAGTTTTCATCTCATTCCAATGTTCTCGTGGTCTTCCTCCGGCGAAACCCTGATCTCTGTGCGCACTCGGATCGTCTACCCCCCTAGACGTTCCTCTGACAGGGGTAGCCCGGCGTAGCTCTCTCTTGTTTTGTGTTTGTTTAGGTCATAGGTTGATGTAAAACCATGTTGGTTCACAAGTTGGGGCACTATCCTACCCGGTTTCACCTCGACGGGGAGATTCCCCCTTATACGGGTACGGAACCTTCGCCTCTAGGTTAGAGCGCATGCATGCGAGGGGGGACACATGCAAGCACCTATACCAACCTCTCACCACACTCACACACATATGCTAGGGTCACATGCAAGTTTTCATCTCATTCCAATGTTCTCGTGGTCTTCCTCCGGCGAAACCCTGATCTCTGTGCGCACTCGGATCGTCTACCCCCCTAGACGTTCCTCTGACAGGGGTAGCCCGGCGTAGCTCTCTCTTGTTTTGTGTTTGTTTAGGTCATAGGGTGATGTAAAACCATGTTGGTTCACAAGTTGGGGCACTATCCTACCCGGTTTCACCTCGACGGGGAGATTCCCCCCTTATACGGGTACGGAACCTTCGCCTCTAGGTTAGAGCGCATGCATGCGAGGGGGGACACATGCAAGCACCTATACCAACCTCTCACCACACTCACACACATATGCTAGGGTCACATGCAAGTTTTCATCTCATTCCAATGTTCTCGTGGTCTTCCTCCGGCGAAACCCTGATCTCTGTGCGCACTCGGATCGTCTACCCCCCTAGACGTTCCTCTGACAGGGGTAGCCCGGCGTAGCTCTCTCTTGTTTTGTGTTTGTTTAGGTCATAGGGTGATGTAAAACCATGTTGGTTCACAAGTTGGGGCACTATCCTACCCGGTTTCACCTCGACGGGGAGATTCCCCCCTTATACGGGTACGGAACCTTCGCCTCTAGGTTAGAGCGCATGCATGCGAGGGGGGACACATGCAAGCACCTATACCAACCTCTCACCACACTCACACACATATGCTAGGGTCACATGCAAGTTTTCATCTCATTCCAATGTTCTCGTGGTCTTCCTCCGGCGAAACCCTGATCTCTGTGCGCACTCGGATCGTCTACCCCCCTAGACGTTCCTCTGACAGGGGTAGCCCGGCGTAGCTCTCTCTTGTTTTGTGTTTGTTTAGGTCATAGGGTGATGTAAAACCATGTTGGTTCACAAGTTGGGGCACTATCCTACCCGGTTTCACCTCGACGGGGAGATTCCCCCCTTATACGGGTACGGAACCTTCGCCTCTAGGTTAGAGCGCATGCATGCGAGGGGGGACACATGCAAGCACCTATACCAACCTCTCACCACACTCACACACATATGCTAGGGTCACATGCAAGTTTTCATCTCATTCCAATGTTCTCGTGGTCTTCCTCCGGCGAAACCCTGATCTCTGTGCGCACTCGGATCGTCTACCCCCTAGACGTTCCTCTGACAGGGGTAGCCCGGCGTAGCTCTCTCTGTTTTGTGTTTGTTTAGGTCATAGGGTGATGTAAAACCATGTTGGTTCACAAGTTGGGGCACTATCCTACCCGGTTTCACCTCGACGGGGAGATTCCCCCCTTATACGGGTACGGAACCTTCGCCTCTAGGTTAGAGCGCATGCATGCGAGGGGGGACACATGCAAGCACCTATACCAACCTCTCACCACACTCACACACATATGCTAGGGTCACATGCAAGTTTTCATCTCATTCCAATGTTCTCGTGGTCTTCCTCCGGCGAAACCCTGATCTCTGTGCGCACTCGGATCGTCTACCCCCCTAGACGTTCCTCTGACAGGGGTAGCCCGGCGTAGCTCTCTCTTGTTTTGTGTTTGTTTAGGTCATAGGGTGATGTAAACCATGTTGGTTCACAAGTTGGGGCACTATCCTACCCGGTTTCACCTCGACGGGGAGATTCCCCCCTATACGGGTACGGAACCTTCGCCTCTAGGTTAGAGCGCATGCATGCGAGGGGGGACACATGCAAGCACCTATACCAACCTCTCACCACACTCACACACATATGCTAGGGTCACATGCAAGTTTTCATCTCATTCCAATGTTCTCGTGGTCTTCCTCCGGCGAAACCCTGATCTCTGTGCGCACTCGGATCGTCTACCCCCCTAGACGTTCCTCTGACAGGGGTAGCCCGGCGTAGCTCTCTCTTGTTTTGTGTTTGTTTAGGTCATAGGTTGATGTAAAACCATGTTGGTTCACAAGTTGGGGCACTATCCTACCCGGTTTCACCTCGACGGGGAGATTCCCCCCTATACGGGTACGGAACCTTCGCCTCTAGGTTAGAGCGCATGCATGCGAGGGGGGACACATGCAAGCACCTATACCAACCTCTCACCACACTCACACACATATGCTAGGGTCACATGCAAGTTTTCATCTCATTCCAATGTTCTCGTGGTCTTCCTCCGGCGAAACCCTGATCTCTGTGCGCACTCGGATCGTCTACCCCCCTAGACGTTCCTCTGACAGGGGTAGCCCGGCGTAGCTCTCTCTTGTTTTGTGTTTGTTTAGGTCATAGGTTGATGTAAAACCATGTTGGTTCACAAGTTGGGGCACTATCCTACCCGGTTTCACCTCGACGGGGAGATTCCCCCCTTATACGGGTACGGAACCTTCGCCTCTAGGTTAGAGCGCATGCATGCGAGGGGGGACACATGCAAGCACCTATACCAACCTCTCACCACACTCACACACATATGCTAGGGTCACATGCAAGTTTTCATCTCATTCCAATGTTCTCGTGGTCTTCCTCCGGCGAAACCCTGATCTCTGTGCGCACTCGGATCGTCTACCCCCCTAGACGTTCCTCTGACAGGGGTAGCCCGGCGTAGCTCTCTCTTGTTTTGTGTTTGTTTAGGTCATAGGGTGATGTAAAACCATGTTGGTTCACAAGTTGGGGCACTATCCTACCCGGTTTCACCTCGACGGGGAGATTCCCCCTTATACGGGTACGGAACCTTCGCCTCTAGGTTAGAGCGCATGCATGCGAGGGGGGACACATGCAAGCACCTATACCAACCTCTCACCACACTCACACACATATGCTAGGGTCACATGCAAGTTTTCATCTCATTCCAATGTTCTCGTGGTCTTCCTCCGGCGAAACCCTGATCTCTGTGCGCACTCGGATCGTCTACCCCCCTAGACGTTCCTCTGACAGGGGTAGCCCGGCGTAGCTCTCTCTTGTTTTGTGTTTGTTTAGGTCATAGGGTGATGTAAAACCATGTTGGTTCACAAGTTGGGGCACTATCCTACCCGGTTTCACCTCGACGGGGAGATTCCCCCTTATACGGGTACGGAACCTTCGCCTCTAGGTTAGAGCGCATGCATGCGAGGGGGGACACATGCAAGCACCTATACCAACCTCTCACCACACTCACACACATATGCTAGGGTCACATGCAAGTTTTCATCTCATTCCAATGTTCTCGTGGTCTTCCTCCGGCGAAACCCTGATCTCTGTGCGCACTCGGATCGTCTACCCCCCTAGACGTTCCTCTGACAGGGGTAGCCCGGCGTAGCTCTCTCTTGTTTTGTGTTTGTTTAGGTCATAGGGTGATGTAAAACCATGTTGGTTCACAAGTTGGGGCACTATCCTACCCGGTTTCACCTCGACGGGGAGATTCCCCCCTTATACGGGTACGGAACCTTCGCCTCTAGGTTAGAGCGCATGCATGCGAGGGGGGACACATGCAAGCACCTATACCAACCTCTCACCACACTCACACACATATGCTAGGGTCACATGCAAGTTTTCATCTCATTCCAATGTTCTCGTGGTCTTCCTCCGGCGAAACCCTGATCTCTGTGCGCACTCGGATCGTCTACCCCCCTAGACGTTCCTCTGACAGGGGTAGCCCGGCGTAGCTCTCTCTTGTTTTGTGTTTGTTTAGGTCATTAGGTGATGTAAAACCATGTTGGTTCACAAGTTGGGGCACTATCCTACCCGGTTTCACCTCGACGGGGAGATTCCCCCCTTATACGGGTACGGAACCTTCGCCTCTAGGTTAGAGCGCATGCATGCGAGGGGGGACACATGCAAGCACCTATACCAACCTCTCACCACACTCACACACATATGCTAGGGTCACATGCAAGTTTTCATCTCATTCCAATGTTCTCGTGGTCTTCCTCCGGCGAAACCCTGATCTCTGTGCGCACTCGGATCGTCTACCCCCTAGACGTTCCTCTGACAGGGGTAAGCCCGGCGTAGCTCTCTCTGTTTTGTGTTTGTTTAGGTCATAGGGTGATGTAAAAACCATGTTGGTTCACAAGTTGGGGCACTATCCTACCCGGTTTCACCTCGACGGGGAGATTCCCCCCTTATACGGGTACGGAACCTTCGCCTCTAGGTTAGAGCGCATGCATGCGAGGGGGGACACATGCAAGCACCTATACCAACCTCTCACCACACTCACACACATATGCTAGGGTCACATGCAAGTTTTCATCTCATTCCAATGTTCTCGTGGTCTTCCTCCGGCGAAACCCTGATCTCTGTGCGCACTCGGATCGTCTACCCCCTAGACGTTCCTCTGACAGGGGTTAGCCCGGCGTAGCTCTCTCTTGTTTGTGTTTGTTTAGGTCATAGGGTGATGTAAAACCATGTTGGTTCACAAGTTGGGGCACTATCCTACCCGGTTTCACCTCGACGGGGAGATTCCCCCTTATACGGGTACGGAACCTTCGCCTCTAGGTTAGAGCGCATGCATGCGAGGGGGGACACATGCAAGCACCTTACCAACCTCTCACCACACTCACACACATATGCTAGGGTCACATGCAAGTTTCATCTCATTCCAATGTTCTCGTGGTCTTCCTCCGGCGAAACCCTGATCTCTGTGCGCACTCGGATCGTCTACCCCCCTAGACGTTCCTCTGACAGGGTATAGCCCGGCGTAGCTCTCTCTGTTTTGTGTTTGTTTAGGTCATAGGTTGATGTAAAACCATGTTGGTTCACAAGTTGGGGCACTATCCTACCCGGTTTCACCTCGACGGGGAGATTCCCCCCTTATACGGGTACGGAACCTTCGCCTCTAGGTTAGAGCGCATGCATGCGAGGGGGGGACACATGCAAGCACCTATACCAACCTCTCACCACACTCACACACATATGCTAGGGTCACATGCAAGTTTTCATCTCATTCCAATGTTCTCGTGGTCTTCCTCCGGCGAAACCCTGATCTCTGTGCGCACTCGGATCGTCTACCCCCCTAGACGTTCCTCTGACAGGGGTAGCCCGGCGTAGCTCTCTCTTGTTTTGTGTTTGTTTAGGTCATAGGTTGATGTAAAACCATGTTGGTTCACAAGTTGGGGCACTATCCTACCCGGTTTCACCTCGACGGGGAGATTCCCCCCTTATACGGGTACGGAACCTTCGCCTCTAGGTTAGAGCGCATGCATGCGAGGGGGGACACATGCAAGCACCTATACCAACCTCTCACCACACTCACACACATATGCTAGGGTCACATGCAAGTTTTCATCTCATTCCAATGTTCTCGTGGTCTTCCTCCGGCGAAACCCTGATCTCTGTGCGCACTCGGATCGTCTACCCCCTAGACGTTCCTCTGACAGGGGTAGCCCGGCGTAGCTCTCTCTTGTTTTGTTTTGTTAGGTCATAGTGGGTGATGTAAAACCATGTTGGTTCACAAGTTGGGGCACTATCCTACCCGGTTTCACCTCGACGGGGAGATTCCCCCCTATACGGGTACGGAACCTTCGCCTCTAGGTTAGAGCGCATGCATGCGAGGGGGGACACATGCAAGCACACCTATACCAACCTCTCACCCACTCACACACATATGCTAGGGTCACATGCAAGTTTTCATCTCATTCCAATGTTCTCGTGGTCTTCCTCGGCGAAACCCTGATCTCTGTGCGCACTCGGATCGTCTACCCCCTAGACGTTCCTCTGACAGGGGTAGCCCGGCGTAGCTCTCTCTTGTTTTGTGTTTGTTTAGGTCATAGGTGATGTAAACCATGTTGGTTCACAAGTTGGGGCACTATCCTACCCGGTTTCACCTCGACGGGGAGATTCCCCCCTTTACGGGTACGGAACCTTCGCCTCTAGGTTAGAGCGCATGCATGCGAGGGGGGACACATGCAAGCACCTATACCAAACTCTCACCACACTCACACACATATGCTAGGGTCACATGCAAGTTTTCATCTCATTCCAATGTTCTCGTGGTCTTCCTCCGGCGAAACCCTGATCTCTGTGCGCACTCGGATCGTCTACCCCCTAGACGTTCCTCTGACAGGGGTTAGCCGGCGTAGTAGCTCTCTCTGTTTTGTGTTGTTTAGGTCATAGGGTGATGTAAAACCATGTTGGTTCACAAGTTGGGGCACTATCCTACCCGGTTTCACCTCGACGGGGAGATTCCCCCTTATACGGGTACGGAACCTTCGCCTCTAGGTTAGAGCGCATGCATGCGAGGGGGGACACATGCAAGCACCTATACCAACCTCTCACCACACTCACACACATATGCTAGGGTCACATGCAAGTTTTCATCTCATTCCAATGTTCTCGTGGTCTTCCTCCGGCGAAACCCTGATCTCTGTGCGCACTCGATCGTCTACCCCCCTAGACGTTCCTCTGACAGGGTTTAGCCGGCGTAGCTCTCTCTTTTTTGTGTTTGTTTAGGTCATAGGGTGATGTGTAAAACCATGTTGGTTCACAAGTTGGGGCACTATCCTACCCGGTTTCACCTCGACGGGGAGATTCCCCCCTTATACGGGTACGGAACCTTCGCCTCTAGGTTAGAGCGCATGCATGCGAGGGGGGACACATGCAAGCACCTATACCAACCTCTCACCACACTAACACACATATGCTAGGGTCACATGCAATTTTCATCTCATTCCAATGTTCTCGTGGTCTTCCTCCGGCGAAACCCTGATCTCTGTGCGCACTCGGATCGTCTACCCCCTAGACGTTCCTCTGACAGGGGTAGCCCGGCGTAGCTCTCTCTTGTTTGTGTTTGTTTAGGTCATAGGTTGATGTAAAACCATGTTGGTTCACAAGTTGGGGCACTATCCTACCCGGTTTCACCTCGACGGGGAGATTCCCCCCTTATACGGGTACGGAACCTTCGCCTCTAGGTTAGAGCGCATGCATGCGAGGGGGGACACATGCAAGCACCTATACCAACCTCTCACCACACTCACACACATATGCTAGGGTCACATGCAAGTTTTCATCTCATTCCAATGTTCTCGTGGTCTTCCTCCGGCGAAACCCTGATCTTGTGCGCACTCGGATCGTCTACCCCCCTAGACGTTCCTCTGACAGGGGTAGCCCGGCGTAGCTCTCTCTTGTTTTGTGTTTGTTTAGGTCATAGGGTGATGTAAAACCATGTTGGTTCACAAGTTGGGGCACTATCCTACCCGGTTTCACCTCGACGGGGAGATTCCCCCCTTATACGGGTACGGAACCTTCGCCTCTAGGTTAGAGCGCATGCATGCGAGGGGGGACGGGACAAATGCAAGCACCTATACCAACCTCTCACCACACTCACACACATATGCTAGGGTCACATGCAAGTTTCATCTCATTCCAATGTTCTCGTGGTCTTCCTCCGGCGAAACCCTGATCTCTGTGCGCACTCGGATCGTCTACCCCCCTAGACGTTCCTCTGACAGGGGTTTTAGCCCGGCGTAGCTCTCTCTTGTTTTGTGTTTGTTAGGTCATAGGTGTGTTGTAAAACCATGTTGGTTCACAAGTTGGGGCACTATCCTACCCGGTTTCACCTCGACGGGGAGATTCCCCCCTTATACGGGTACGGAACCTTCGCTCTAGGTTAGAGCGCATGCATGCGAGGGGGACACATGCAAGCACCTATACCAACCTCTCACCACACTCACACACATATGCTAGGGTCACATGCAAGTTTTCATCTCATTCCAATGTTTTCGTGGTCTCTCCGCGCGAAACCCTGATCTCTGTGCGCACTCGGATCGTCTACCCCCTAGACGTTCCTCTGACAGGGGTAGCCCGGCGTAGCTCTCTCTTGTTTTGTGTTTGTTTAGGTCATAGGGTGATGTAAAACATGTTGGTTCACAAGTTGGGGCACTATCCTACCCGGTTTCACCTCGACGGGGAGATCCCCCCTTATACGGTTACGGAACCTTCGCCTCTAGGTTAGAGCGCATGCTGCGAGGGGGGGACACATGCAAGCACCTATAC
>CAJUWN010000261.1:0-57519 GCA_910589765.1 Avena atlantica
TAATAACATCAATCTTTTTCACTCAAAGAGGAAGTTTCCTCAACGAAATTTACCTTCTTACCATGTGGAGTTCTCTCAACATGCCATTCAGAGTAGTTAACCATCATATTATCAAGGATCCTTGTTGCAGCACCCAAGTGAGGCCCATGAAGGTACCTCCAGCAGCTGAATCCAACAGATATCTTGAGGAGAAGTTCAAACCTGCATAAAAAGTCTGGATAATCATCCAAGCAGTGAGTCCATGAGTAGGGCAATTCTTAACCAAAGATTTCATTCTCTCCCAAGCTGGAGCAACATGTTCACTATGAAGTTGTTTAAATTTCATAATGTCACTTATCATAGATATAATCTTAGTAGGAGTATAGTATTTTCCAATAAAAGCATCTTTGCACTTAGTCCAATAATCAATACTATTTTTAGGCAAAGAAAGCAACCATTCTTTAGATTTTCCTCTCAAGTAGAAAGGAAAAAAGCTTGAGCTTAATAATGTCTCCATCTACATCCTTATACTTTTGCATCTCACAAAGTTCAACAAAGCTATTGAGATGGGCAGCAGGTGTTGGAGATATGCCCTAGAGGCAATAATAAATGTAGTTATTATTATATCTTTGTGTTTATGATAAATGTTTACATTCATGCTATAATAGTATTAACAAGGAAACTTTAATACTTGTGTGATTTGTAAACTAAATTAGAGTCCCTAGTAAAGCCTCTTTATAATACTAGCTTGTTGGTTAATAAATGATTGTGGTTTCCCTATCATGAACATTGAGATGTTATTTACAACAAGATCATATCGTTAGGATAATGTGTGATGGACATACTCCTATAGATAAGCGTAGCATAAAGATCAAGTCATTTTAATAGTTCAATTTCTATATGCTTTCTGATACATAGTAACCTAATTCCTTCGACCATGAGATCATGCATATCACCATCACCGGAAGGATGCTTTGATGACATCAAACACCACACCGTAACTGGGTGGCTATAAAGGTGGCATTGAGTGTTCGGGAAGTATTGGTTGAGACACATGGATCAAGAGTGGGATTTGTCCATCCATATGACGGATAGATATACTCTGGGCCCTCTCAGTGGAATGTCATCCAATTGGCTTGCAATCATGTGACTAGTTCACAAGGGATCACATATCACGGAACGAGAAAAGAGTACTTATCAGTAACGAGGTTGAACTAGGTATGCAGAGATACCGACGATCAAAACCTCGGATAAGTAAACTATCGTGAGACAAAGGGAAATTGGTATCGTATGTAAGTGGTTCATTCGATCGCAAAGTAATCGTAGAAATATGTGGGAGCCATATGAATTTCCAGATTCCTCTATTGGTTATTGTTCGAAGAAGTGTCTCGATCATGTCTGCATAATTCACGAACCGTATGGAGACACACTTAAGGATTCGATGTTGTTGAGTAGTTATGGAATGATGAGTAAGAGACCGAATGTCGTTCGGAGTCTCGGATGGGATCCGGGATATCACGAGGAGATCCGGAATGGTCCGGATAATAATATTCATATAAGGAAAGTCCTGTTTCGGGTTGGAGAATGGTTCCGGTGTTTCATCGGGAATGTTCTAGAAGGTTCTGGAAGGTCCGGCACTCCGGAGGGGAAGGGTACATGAATGTGTCATAACAAGTTGGAATGGTTGCATCATGTACTAGGTGTCATCGCTGAGCAAAATAAAGGGATAAATCAAATCCTAGTTTGAAAAGTCAAACGCCAATTTGAAAAGTCAAACGGCAAGTTTGCTTGGTGGAGGGAGAGTAGGAAACCTACTTGGGGAGGAGTTCCTCTCCCTCCACCGCCGGCCTTGGAGGTCGAGTTGGGGGAGGACTCCCCCCCCCTTGGCCGGCGCCCTCCACCTATAAAAGGAGGGGCAGGGCTGCCCCTCCAAAGACACAAAACCACCACCCAAAACCCTAGCCCTAGCCGCCGGCCCTCCTGCAGCCGCCGCCGCCCTAGGGCAAACCCTAGCCGCCAACTTGGGGCTTTACCCAAGCCCTATCCACCGGCCTAGCCCTCTCTCCTTGGTGTGTCTAAACCCTAGATCACCGAGGCCTCTCTCATAGTCCACCATACTCGCTCCGGCTTAAGGCGAAGCCCTGCGAGATCTCCCCTCTACTTCTGGTACCACACCGTCGTGTTGGAATTATGCCCTAGAGGCAATAATAAAGATTTTATTATTATAATTCTTGTTCATGATAAAGTTTATATTCCATGCTAGAATTGTATTAAGCGGAAACTTTAATACTTGTGTGGTTTATGAACAACACCGTGTCCCTAGTATGCCTCTATGGACTAGCTCATTGATTAATGATGGTTAAGGTTTCCTAACCATAGACATGAGTTGTCAATTGATAATGAGATCATATCATTGGGAGAATGATATGATGGACAGACCCAAACTAAGCGGAGCAATTAGATCGTGTCATCGTGTTCATCTTTGCGAAGCTTTTCTTATGTCAAATATTGTATTCCTTAGACCATGAGATAATACAACTCCCTGATATCGGAAGAAAGCTTTGAGGTCATCAAACGTCATCCTATAAGAGGGTGATCATAAAGGTGTCTCTCAGGTGATCGAAAAGTACCTGTCGGGTTGTATGTATTGAGATGGGATTTGTCCCTCCCAAGTCGGAGAGATATACTTCGGGCCCACTCGGTAATCGATATCAACACCGCTTGCAATCATGTGGTTAAGGAGTTAATCACAAAGTGATATCGGATTACGGAACGAGTAAAGTACTTGCTGTGAACGAGATTGAACTAGCTATGACGGTACCGACGATCAAATCTCGGGCAAGTAAAATATCGCGAGACGAAGGGAATATATATATGGGATTGATTGAATCCTGGAATCGTGGTTCATCCGATATGATCATCGATGAATGTGTGGGAGTCAATATGGGTTTCCAGACCCTGCTGTTGATTATCGATAGAAGATCATGTCTGCATGTTCTCGAACCCGAAGGGTCACACACTTAACTGGTCTCGACGCCAGGATAGATTGGATAATTGGTTTATGAGTTTTTGTTCGGATTCTCGGATGGGATCCGGGACATCACGAGAGGTTCCGGAATGGTCCGGAGAATAAGATTCATATAAAGCAATGCAGTTTTTGGAGTTCGGAATTGTTTCGGGTTAATCGGTATTGTACCGGAAGCTTCTAGAACCTTCCGGAGGGGGACCAACGTGGCCCCACCTGCCGGGAGGGGGAATGGGCCTATGAGGGAGTGCCCTAGCCGCATTGGGCCAGGGGCACAAGGCCCCATAGGGCCCAGCAGGCCAAACCAAGGGGAAACCCTAGGGGAGCTTCTAGAAGGAGGGGGGAAACTTGCCCCCCACTCTTCCCTCCTTGGCCGCCGGCCTAGGCTTGGGGGAGGGGCTAGGGTTGCCGCCCACCGCTCTATATAAAGAGGGATGGGGGCGCACCAACCCCCTACACCTCCTCCTCAAGCCCTAGCCGCCCTGCTGCCCTCCTCTCTCTCTCCCTCCCGACTTCATGTAGGCGAAGCCCTGCTGCAGAAACTCTCCACCACTTGCACCGCGCCATCGCGTTGTAGATCCAATCCGTCTCTCCACCATAATTTCTGGACCGAGGAAGGAGGAGACGTTGAGGTTCCGCACATGTGCATCTCTCGGAGGCATCGCCACTTGCGGTATTAGATGGGAGCGGATCGCGAGGAGGAGAAGCGAGTAGGACTACATCACCCACGTTCCGACGAACGTTCCACCGTGTGAATCTTCAAGGGTATGAAGATCTCATCTAATCCCTCTCGTTGTTTGCATCTCCTAGATTAGATCTTGGCTTTCCCATTTGCATCCGTAGAATTTTTTTGATTTACTATGCTGCGAAACCCTTCAGTGGTATCAGAGCTAGATCTATGCGTAGATGTGTTTCACGAGTAGAACGCAACATGGTTGTTGCGGGCGTTGATGTTTTATGTTGCAAGCCTCTTGTTTGTGTTCTTCTTATGACGCGGGATAGTGAGATTGAAGCGGTCCAGGCCAACCTTACGCGACGTCGTTCGCGAGACCGGCTCCGCACTTGACGTGTGGCTTGTTCCACACATGCGGCTGGTGGATGCCAGTTTCTCTCACTATAGTTGTCATGGGATTTATACCGGAGTTTGGCAACCATAATATCACCGTTGTGGCTTTCCGTAGGTAAGAATCGTTCTTAGCTTGCTACTCCCATAAGCCACGTAAAACATGCAACAACAAAGTAGAGGTGTCTAACTTGTTTTTGCAGGGAGTGTTTTCTGTGATATGGTATGGCCCAAGATGTGATGTGTATATTGTATGCGATGATCATGTTTTGTAATGTTTCACGACTTGCATGTCGATGAGTACACAACCGGCAGGAGCCATATGGTTGTCTTTATAATTGTGTATGACCTGTGTGTCAACTTCTTATACTCCATGTAATAGTTTCACTTTATCGCTAAGTAGTTAGCAATAGTTGTAGTTGTTATTCGTGGTGGAGGCAATCATGGTGGAGTGATGAAGATCATGCCGTCACGCACAATATGGAGATCATTGCGCGAAGATTGGCTATACCATGTCACAAAAAGTTATATGCATGTGATGTTTGTCCTTTTATGTATCTTATTATGCTTAGATCGCGACGGTAGCATTATAAGATGATTCCTCACTTAAAGATCAAGATAAAACTGTGTTCTCCCCATGTATGCACCGTTGTGAAAGTTCGTCGTGTCCAAGCATCACGTGATGATCGGGTGCTATAGACTCTACGTTCACATACAACGGGTGCAAGCCAGTTTTTGCACACACGAAAATACTTGGGTTTGACTTGACGAGCCTAGCATGTACAGACATGGCCTCAGAACACATGAACCGAAAGGTTAAGCATGAGTCATATGAATGATATGATCGACACTTCGTTGTCCACCATTGAAGCCACATCTCTTCTCGTGAAGATCGGATTAGGTGTGGTGAATTTGGATCGTGTTCACTAAACAACTTGAGGGATGTTGAATTTAGTGGGAGTTCATCTAGTAATTTGATTAAAAGTTGAACTAGTTATCATGAACATAGTCTAATTTGTACTTGCAAATATTGTAGATCAAATGGCTAAGTCCAACTTCAACTTCAACGTTTTTGCTGAGAAGGAAAAGCTTAGAAACAATGGGTCTAACTTCACCAACTGGTTCCGCAATCTGAGAATCATTCTCTCTGGCGGTCAAAAGGACTATGTCCTTGAAAATGCGCTAGGTGACGCCCCTGCTGTAGATGCGCCGGTTGATGAGAAAGCTGTCTATCAGTCGCGCAAAGATGATTATGGTGTGATTAAGAGCACCATGTTGTTTGCTATGGAATCGGACCTTCAAAATCGTTTTGAAGACTATCCCGGGCCCTTTGAGATTCTTGAGGAGCTGAAAACTATGTTTCAGACTCAGGCCTGTTCTGAGAGATATGAGATCTCTGAGAAATTCTTTAACTGCAAGATGGAGGAAGGGATTTCCGTTAGTGAGCACGCCATAAAGATGTCGGGCTACACTCAACGCCTTGATCAAATGGACTGCAAGATTCCAGAGGAGCTCAAGATTGACAGGGTTCTGCAATCACTCCCTCCCAGCTACAAAAGTTTTGTAGTGACTCATAATCAGATTGGTTCCACTGGTACGATCACCGAGCTCTTCGCAAAGCTGAAGGCTGCGGAGGTGGACATCAAAAAGGATAATCATGTGTTGATGGTCAACAAGCCCCCCACCTTCAAGAAAGGTAAGGGTGCAAAGAAGCCCTTCAAGAAAGGCGGCGGCAAGCGCGTTGCCCCTGCTGAGAAGAAGCTCAAGTCTGGACCCAAGCCGGACACTGAGTGCTTCTATTGCAAGGACAAGGGTCACTGGAAGCGCAACTGTCCGAAGTACTTAGCGGACAAGAAGGCTGGCACCATCAAAGGTATATTTGATACACATGTTATTGATGTTTTCCTTACTAGCCCTCGTTGTAGTGCCTGGGTATTTGATACTGGTTCAGTTGCTAATATTTGTAACTCGAAACAGGAGCTACGGAATAGACGGCGGCTTGCGAGGGATGAGGTGACGATGCGCGTTGGCAACGGATCAAGAGTTGATGTGATGGTCGTCGGCACGCTCTCCTTAGTTATACCTTCGGGATTAGTTTTAAACCTTAATAAGTGTTATTATGTGCCTGCGTTGAGCATGAACATTATTTCTGGATCGTGTTTATTGCAAGACGGTTATTCATTTAAATCGGATAATAATGGTTGTTCTATTTATATGAGTAACATCTTTTATGGTCATGCACCTGCTGTGAATGGTTTATTTCTTTTGAATCTCGAAAGGGATGAAACACACATCCATAACATTGAGGCTAAGAGATGCAAAGTAGATAGTGATAATACTACTTATTTGTGGCACTGTCGTCTAGGTCATATTGGTGTAAAGCGCATGAAGAAACTCCATTCTGATGGACTTTTGGAGTCTCTTGATTTTGAATCATTTGACACATGCGAACCATGCCTCATGGGCAAGATGATCAAAACCCCGTTCTCCGGTATGATGGAGCGAGCAACGGACTTGTTGGAAATCATACATACCGATGTATGCGGACCGATGAGTGTTTCGACGCGCGATGGATATCGCTATTTTCTCACTTTTACCGATGACTTAAGTAGATATGGGTATATCTATTTAATGAAACATAAATCTGAAACATTTGAAAAGTTCAAGGAATTTCAGAATGAAGTGGAGAACCATCGTAACAGAAAAATTAAGTTTCTACGATCCGATCGTGGAGGTGAATATTTGAGTTATGATTTTCTCACGCATCTTAAAGCAAGCGGAATCGTTTCGCAACTCACGCCACCCGGAACACCACAGCGCAATGGTGTGTCTGAACGCCGGAATCGAACCCTATTAGATATGGTCCGATCGATGATGTCTCTCACTGATTTGCCGTTATCATTTTGGGGTTATGCATTACAAACCGATGCATTCACTTTAAATAGGGCACCATCTAAATCCGTTGAGACGACACCGTATGAACTGTGGTTTGGTGCTAAACCTAAGTTGTCGTTTCTTAAAGTTTGGGGATGCGAAGCTTACGTCAAGAAATTGATGCCGGACAAGCTCGAACCCAAAGCGGAGAAATGCGTCTTCATAGGATACCCTAAGGAAACTATTGGGTATACCTTCTATCACATAACCGAAGGCAAAGTGTTTGTCGCAAAGAACGGTTCCTTTCTTGAGAAGGAGTTTCTCTCGAAAGAAGTGAGTGGGAGGAAAGTAGAGCTAGACGAGGTTGTTGAACCTTCTCTTGAGTTGGAGAGTAGCGCAGCACCTGAAATTTTTCCAGTGCCGCCTTCACCAACAATAGAGGAAGCTAATGACAAGGATCATGAAGCTTCGGACGATGCTGCTACTGAACGTCGCAGGTCGACAAGGTTGCGTGCCCCTCCTGAGTGGTACGGCAACCCTGTCTTGACTGTCTTGTTGGTAGAAGACAGTGAACCTACGAACAATGAGGAAGCGATGATGAGCCCAGACTCTGAGAAATGGCTAGAAGCCATGAAATCCTAATTGGGATCCATGAGTGAAAACCAAGTATGGACTTTGGTGGACCCTCCTAGCGACCGAAAGGCCGTTGAGTGCAAATGGATCTTCAAGAAGAAAACGGACGCGGATGGTAATGTTACCGTCTATAAAGCACGACTTGTCGCAAAAGGTTTTCGACAAGTTCAAGGTGTTGACTACGATGAGACCTTCTCTCCCGTAGCGATGTTTAAGTCCATTCGGATTTTATTAGCAATTGCTGCGTTTCATGATTATGAAATATGGAAGATGGATGTCAAGACTGCTTTCCTCAATGGCAACATTGATGAAGAGTTGTATATGATGCAACCCAAAGGTTTTGTCGATCCTAAGGATGCTGATAAAGTATGCAAACTTCAGCGTTACATTTATGGACTGAAGCAAGCATCTCGGAGTTGGAACCTTCGTTTTGATCAAGTGATCAAGAGCTTTGGATTTGTTCCAAATTGCTACGAAGCTTGTATCTACAAGAAAGTGAGTGGGAGCTCAGTGACATTTCTGGTACTATATGTGGATGACATATTGATTATTGGAAATGACATTAACATGCTTAACGATGTGAAGAGTTATTTGAACAAGTGTTTTTCAATGAAAGACCTAGGTGAAGCTGCTTATATATTGGGCATCAAAATCTATAGAGATAGACAAAGACGCCTGATAGCTTTAAGCCAGAGTACATACCTAGACAAAGTTCTGAAAAGGTTCAGAATGGATAAGGCAAATAAAGGTTCAGTGCCTATATTGTCAGGTAAGATATTGATCAAGGCTCAGTGTCCAGCTATGGTAAATGATAGGGAAGCTATGAGCAAAGTGCCTTATGCCTCGGCCATAGGTTCTATCATGTATGCCATGCTGTGTACTAGACCGGATGTGTCCAATGCTCTTAGTTTGACGAGCAGATACCAAAGTGATCCAGGAGTGGAACACTGGACAGCCGTGAATAACATCCTAAAGTACCTAAATAGGACTAAACAAATGTTCTTAGTCTATGGAGGTGATGAACAGCTCGTTGTAAAGGGTTACGTCGACGCCAGTTTCGACACCGACAAGGATGATTCTAAGTCTCAGACATGATACGTTTATATTTTGAATGGAGGAGATGTGAGCTGGAGAAGCTGCAAGCAAAGCGTGATCACAGGATCTACAGTAGAAGCGGAATACATGGCTGTTGCAGAAGCGTCAAGTGAAGGAGTTTGGATCAGGAACTTCATCACTGAGCTTGGTGTGGTTCCAAGTCCATTGGACCAACTATAGATATTGTGTGACAACACTGGCGCCATAGCACTCGCTAAGGAACCAAGATATCATCCAAAGACCAAGCATATCAACCGCAAGTTTCATATAATCCGAGATTATATAGCAGATGGAGATCTGAAGATTAGCAAAGTACATATAGATCTGAATGTCGCAGATCCATTGACTAAACCTCTTCCACGTATAAAACATGATCAGCACCTTAGTGCCATGGGTGTGAGATTGTTGCCAAATGTAAACTAGATTATTGACTCTAGTGCAAGTGGGATACTGTTGGAATTATGCCCTAGAGGCAATAATAAAGATGTTATTATTATAATTCTTGTTCATGATAAAGTTTATATTCCATGCTAGAATTTTATTAAGCGGAAACTTTAATACTTGTGTGGTTTATGAACAACACCGTGTCCCTAGTATGCCTCTATGGACTAGCTCATTGATTAATGATGGTTAAGGTTTCCTAACCATAGACATGAGTTGTCAATTGATAATGAGATCATATCATTGGGAGAATGATATGATGGACATACCCAAACTAAGCGGAGCAATTAGATCGTGTCATCGTGTTCATCTTTGCGAAGCTTTTCTTATGTCAAATATTGTATTCCTTAGACCATGAGATAATACAACTCCCTGGTATCGGAAGAAAGATTTGAGGTCATCAAACGTCATCCTATGAGAGGGTGATCATAAAGGTGTCTCTCAAGTGACCGGAAAGTACCTGTTGGGTTGTATGTATTGAGATGGGATTTGTCCCTCCCAAGTCGGAGAGATATACTTCGGGCCCACTCGGTAATCAATATCAACACCGCTTGCAAGCATGTGGTTAAGGAGTTAATCACAAAGTGATATCGGATTACGGAACGAGTAAAGTACTTGCTGTGAACGAGATTGAACTAGGTATGACGGTACCGACGATCAAATCTCGGGCAAGTAAAATATCGCGAGACGAAGGGAATATATATATATGGGATTGATTGAATCCTGGCATCGTGGTTCATCCGATATGATCATCGATGAATGTGTGGGAGTAAATATGGGTTTCCAGACCCCGCTGTTGATTATTGATAGAAGATCATGTCTGCATGTTCTCGAACCCGAAGGGTCACACACTTAACGTGTCTCGACGCCAGGATAGATTGGATAATTGGTTTATGAGTTTTTGTTCGGAGTCTCGGATGGGATCCGGGAAATCACGAGAGGTTCCGGAATGGTCCGGAGAATAAGATTCATATAAGGCAATGCAGTTTTTGGAGTTCGGAATTGTTTCGGGTTAATCGGTATTATACCAGAAGCTTCTAGAACCTTCCGGAGGGGGACCAACGTGGCCCCACCTGCCAGGAGGGGGCATGGGCCTATGAGGGAGTGCCCTGGCCGCATTGGGACAGGGGCACAAGGCCCCATAGGGCCCAGCCGGCCAAACCAAGGGGAAACCCTAGGGGAGCTTCTAGAAGGAGGGGGGAACTTGCCCCCCACTCTTCCCTCCTTGGCCGCCGGCCTAGGATTGGGGGAGGGGCTAGGGTTGCCGCCCACCCCTCTATATAAAGAGGTATGGGGGCGCACCAACCCCCTACACCTCCTCCTCAAGCCCTAGCCGCCCTGCTGCCCTCCTCTCTCTCTCCCTCTCGACTGCACGTAGATGAAGCCCTGCTGCAGAAACTCTCCACCACTTGCACCGCGCCGTCGCGTTGTAGATCCAATCCGTATCTCCACCATACTTGCTGGACCGAGGAAGGAGGAGACGTCGAGGTGCCGCACGTGTGCATCTCTCGGAGGCATCGCCACTTGCGGTGTTAGATCGGAGCGGATCGCGAGGAGGAGAAGCGAGTACGACTACATCACCCACATTCCGACGAACGTTCCGCTGTGCGAATATTCAAGGGTATGAAGATCTCATCTAATCCCTCTCGTTGTTTGCATCTCCTAGATTAGATCTTGGCTTTCCCGTTCGCATCCGTAGAAATTTTTTGATTTACTATGTTGCGAAACCCTTCACGTCGCGAGGAGAGTGCTACAACCTCCGCTGCCTGCTGGAACAAGGGAGAGGAAGGTCTTCGTCGAGTACCGAACGTGTGACCGACTGCGGGAGCGCTGCCGGAACGCAGCGCCGGAAGGATCGTCTACACGATCTTGAGATGGCAAGAGTACGACTACATCACCCATGAGAATCCGCTCTCGTTAAACACTTTGGAATCTTCGAGGGTGAGTTATTCCATCGACTCGTTGCTACAATCTAGTAGATAGATCTTGGCTTGTTTGTTTGTATGCGGTAGAAATTTTTTGTTTTCCATGCTACGAACCCCTACAGCGGGATCATCAGAACCAACACCAGAAAATTGCTCTCTCATCACAAGATTCAACAAAGCAGGCTTAATTTCATAAAAGGTAGCATCGGGAGCAGGTGGAGCAATAGAAGTGCTTAGAAAATCATTGTTGTTGGTGCAAGTGAAGTCGCACAACTTGGTGTTCTTAGTAGAGTTCATTTTGGCAAAGGTGGGCAAGCCAAAAACAGCAACATCAGTTAGAGCAGGAACTAATTTTTTGTGTTTTTTGAAAAAAAAAGCAAACAAAACCAAGCAAAAGAAACTAAGCAAACTAAAAACAAAGTAAAGAGAAAGGAAGTGAAGGACTCCTCTAGTGAATACATCCTTAGCCTCCGGCAACGGCGCCAGAAATCTTGATGCGTGCACCCAGTGTTGACGTGGGACACTTCGTTGGAACCCCAAGAGCAAGGTGTGATGAGCACAACAACAAGTTTCCCTCAGTAGAGATCGAGGTTATCGAACCTGAAGGAGGAAGGAAATGTCTCAAAGGTGTTGCAAGCAACATGGAGACCTGCACAACAAAAACTCAAGACTTCGCCCCAACGAATCAGTGAGGTTGTCAAGCTCACTGGTTTGCTATAACAAAGGATTAAACGTATGGTGTGGAAGGTAATGGTTTGCAGCAAGTAAACAAGTAACAGTGGAAGATGTATCAATGGTAAAGATTGGACCGGGGTCCGTAGTTCACTAGAGGTGCTCTCCTTAGAAAAACAACATGGCATGAAGGGTAAATAAATTATAGTAGGGCAATTGACAGGAACTGAGCAAGGCATAACAATGCAATTACTAGTCAGAAAGATCCTATGAGATTCGATTGGGCAATACAACAAGATACATAGACCGCCATCCAACTGCATCTATGACTAGAAGTCCACCTTCAGGTTATCATCTGAACCCCCTCCAGTATTAAGTTACAAGCAATAGACAACTGTTTTAAGCAAAGTGTGTAAGGTAAACAGTCCACATGTTCCATGAACAAGAGACCGTTGTTTTCTCCCTAGTAGCAACAACACATCTACAACCGAAGAGATTTCTGTCACTTCCCTTGGAAACTAGAGGCATGAACCCACTATCGAGCATAAATACCCCCTCTTGGAGTCACTAGCAACTACTTGGCCAAAATAGCTACTAACAACGGAGAGCATGCAAGATCACAAACAACACAGACATGATAGAAAGACAAAACCATTAATCAAACCAACATAATAATCTCAATATCCATCGTATCCCCACAAACACAACATGCATGATTACAAATAGATTAGATCTTGATCATGAACGGAGCTCACAAGATCTATACATGAAAGCACAAGGAGGAGATACAACCATCTAGCTACTACATGGACCCATAGTCCAAGGTGGAACTACTCACGCATCATACCGGAGAGAAGGCCTCCAGGATGATCTCCCCTCCGGCAGGGTGCCGGGAAGAACTTTAGATCCCCCCCCCAATCTAGGGACGATGGTGGTGGCGGCTATAGACGGTTTTGTGGAGATTTGATCGGGTACTTAGGGTTTCTGCATCGGGGGCTTCTTATAGGCGAAGGGGGAGACCGAGGAGGCGACTAGGGGGGTCAAACCCTACCCAGGCGTGGGCCCACCCCTGGCCGCGCCTAGGGGGGTTTGGTCGCCCTGGCATGCTTCCTCGTCTCCCCTCTGGACTTCTTGTTCCCCACGGAAAGTAATTGACTTTGGCGTTTGTCCCGTCCAATTCCGAGAATATTTCTTTACTAACTTTTCTAAAACCAAAAACAGCAGAAAACAAGCATCTGGCACTGTGGCAACTTGTTAATAGGTTAGTACCAGAAAACATGTAAAAAGCACCTCAAAGTGTAGACAAGCAAAGCAAAGTAGATACTAAACAAGCATGGAGCATCAAAAATTATAGATACATTTCCGACGTATCAGATCCCTACAAGCATTGTCACTATTGGTTTGTTTCTCTCATCCAGGATATATCTATTGAAGATTTCACTCAGATTATTGTTCGCCAAATCTGTCTTGTAGTTTGAGTCAAAAGCCCACCTTGCCCATGTGTGCACTGAAATTTTTGAAAGCCACTGCCAAGCTTTCTCACATTGTTTTTTCATTTCATCCATTGCCTTGTCAAAACCATGCTTGGTGTAAGAATAGGCTACTATGTCCATGCACTTCTTCAGGTCCTCTCATCTGAATCCGGAGTATGGAAGTTGGCATAAATGTGCCTAAGACAGAATCTTTGAGGTGAGTTTGGGAAGACAGTGGTGTAGTGTCCAAACTAGTGTAGTGTCCTTTCTACCTATCAGACATGATGGTGTAGTTTCCAAACTGGACTTCCTCTCCACCAAGTGCTTCCTTCAACTACTCTAGAAACCATTGCCAATTCTCAGTATCTTATTTTGCAACAATGACCCAAGCTATTGGATAAATGTTTTATTGCCATCTCTGCCTGTAGCTGCAAGGATTTGAGATCCAGTGGTTAGTTTTATGAAGCATCCATCCAACCCTATGAAGGGCCCACATCCCTCAAGAAATCCAATCCTAGCAGCATTGACACAGAAGAAAAGCCCATGGAATCTTGGCTTGTCACTCATGAAAACCTGCTACCATCTCTTGATAGCTTCCTTCTCTTCCTCTGTTGGCCCCCTCTCAGTGGTGGCAATGCATCTAGATCCTGGATTTTTGTCAATAACAGTCTACAAATAATCCCTTATTCTGTAATACCGCTTCTTGTGATCTCCCATAACAATCTCTCTTGCCTTTGTCTTTGCCCTGTATGCCATCCTATTTGGCACATCTACACCAAAGTCCTTTCTAGCTTTGTCAACTAAAGATCTAATACATGTGTTTGTATCTGATATGAAATTGTCAACATAAGCACTGCTAAGCCACTTACTGTTAACTCTGGTGCTTGATGGTTTAGTAGGACAACAGTGCTCCAAGTGCATCTTCTTTATGCAGAAGATAGTTTCATGCTTTATCTTTGAAGCTAAAATGAAGAAATGGCAGTTGTACTTCTCCTTCTTTTCTGGCTTGCACCAACAATGATCCTATTTGGTAAATTTATGTGGTAATGGAAATTCCTAACCTGCACAATATGAAGTCTACACAGTGCCTGCCTAAACTGATAACATTTGTGGGTTTGAGCCTATAACATTTGTGCTGCCAAAACGGAGGAAGAGAAGAGCAAATAAGCAAACAGAGAGGGTGTGGTATGATGAGATAAAGGAAAATCCAGAGCAACAATTCAGGATAACACTTTGTTTCAAGGATGTGTCATCCTATTCTCTAAGAAAACCAAGCCACTCTCCATCATTAGATGGACCCCAATCTTTCAAAACTGACACTGCTGCATGAGAGTGTGATCTGGTTGTTGGGACATACCTCTTAACTTCCTTCTTCACTGGCTCCTATGGAATATAAGAGTCAAAAATATCTTCTGGCTCCAACTCATCCTCATACAACTCCTCATCCACCCCTCTCTTCCTCTTAGCAATTCTTTTCTTCTTTTCCTCTATTTCCTTCCTCCTCAACCGCTCTACCTGAACTGAGCCATACCTGCAAGGATACATCCAACTGTCATCATCAGATGCATATCCCACATCTCCATCTTCATCTGCATCTTCTTGTTCCTCTGCATCTTCTGCCTCCTCTGCTGATTTCTGCATTTTTTCATCAACTTGTATGCATAGAGGCTGGAAGTTACCACTGTTCTGAGTCTGCAAGTTGTTGTTCTGACACTTCTCTTCCTCTTCCAGATCAACTGCAATGTGGCTAGGATAGGACCTAGCATACAACTCCACTTTTCCCTTCTTGGTCTTGATAGGAGAGAACACAATGGCTTGTTTAGCCTTGTCCCTCATCACTATTAATACTAGTTTTCCCGACCTTTCATACTTTCTCAACATATCTTACACCTTAACATTGTTGTCCACTAATTCTAGGCCATTCAATCCCCCCCTTCATCTTTGACCTAATACATTGAATCAAAAGCTCGTACCCTTCCATCTCCATCAGTCCCAGCAAGTTCAGAAATCTAATATCAGACCGGCGCATGATTGTTGACATAAATTTGGCCCCATCGAATTGAATAAAAAGTTTGCACATATCTAAATGTTGCCTAATGTCAATTAAAAGATTTTTAAGCACACACTAGATGTTTACTGAACTAAATTCGACAGGCAAACCCTAAAACGAATAATTCCATAATTTGAGAACAGAGAACAAGGGAAGGGCAATCAGAACAGGGGAAGGGAATTTGTTCTTACCCGTAGTCCAAGAGGTAGTGGCTGAGTGGGTCGTTGCTGCACTGGCTCGCCGTCGCCAGCTACGAGGACCCCTCCTTCGACGCACCCTCCTGCTCTGGCTCCAGTGAGATGTCCATTGACTCGCGGTCGTCCTCGCTGTCCAAATCGACGACGCCCATGTTGAATCCCAGCTCGAACAACACCTTCTTGACGTATCGGCCGCCACCGCCTCCAATCCGACCGCCGTTGTGCCCTTCCGGCAAGCCGCCCCTCCTCTAGTCGCCATGGGAGTCGCAGGAGAGTAACTGACGAGAGTGAGGTGTGTAATGGAACAGAACCGCGGCTCCAACCATGCCCTAACGCGCGCGTTAATGGTCGTCTGGTCTATTTGTCCATCCCATGCCACGTGTGCACTAACAACGGGTCCCACCTACTATAGACGTGGTTAGACGGCTAACCACGAGGAATCAGTGGTGCGTGTCACATCCTAGCCCCAAAAGTGATATTTATGTGTAAAAAAAAATTATGTGTAAAAAAAATCTAAAGGTGATTTTTTGTGTCTCGTGGTGTTCAAAAGTGGACTCCAATCGATCACCAAACATGGCGGGTGAGCTCGCCCAGGGACGATCTGGCCCACGGCTTACTTGGCCAGGGAAAACACAGGGAATGGGATTCAGGAATAGCTGGGCGTGGACAGTCCGGCCTGGCTCAAAAAAAGCCCGACGAGATAGGCTTTTCAGGCCTATGGACCGGACCCAGGCTTCAGATCTACGGCCCAACAGTATATTCGGGACTGCCTCACTGCCTGCGGGACCCCCGCAGCATGCCTCGTACGCCTGCGTAATTTGACTTGGCTTAATTTAAGTGGGTATAGTAGCGGCAGCCGCTTGCCCGTATCGCTCATATCTTCGGAAAAAAAAGCTGCTGCGCACAGCCCGCTAGCTCCCAAGGGAAAAGGCGTCGTGCAAACTAGCGAGCTTTCACTTAGTATCTTCAACTCTGGCTATATCAAACACAGCAGATCAATCATTTAGCAATTAGCACAAATACTTGATTAGAAGCAAGAACAACATTACTTGCAATCAAATGTATTTATATATACCACAGGCAATCAAAACCATTTGATAGCATTGTTCAATCCATAATCTTTGCTTCTTTAGCTTAACTGGGAACATACTCTTGGTTTTTTAGGGGAACCACACACTTCATGAAGCAAGAACACAGGTTACAGCCCAGACGCAAGTGAAACCACCAGAAAGAACAGGACAAGATACGCGGCAAGAACAAATGCAGAAAGAACCCCAACTTAGAAGAGAGAAACAAAGAAAAGCTTGGGTAACCCTGCAAGCGTCGACGCCTGCCATCAGAATCTGGACTGCACCATAGCCGGAACAGCTTTTCGAGTCGAAGCAGAGGCCCACCAAAGGCGGAACCAAAATCGTTGTAGCGCATCAACGGGTGATCTCCCTTGTACTCGTCGTGTCCCGGATCCACCGATCCTCGCCGACCCCGCATCCTTGTTCCATAACATGAAGCTTGCTTCTTCCTGAACTTGACTGAGAATAAGCTAATAACAAAAAACAGAATAAAAATGAGCATTAAAAATTTGCTAAGATTGATGTTAACTTAAACGGTTAAACCAAAAAGGCAATCTTGACAATGAAAAATTAGGTAATAAAAAATCTTTCACATTCTTTTTGGTTTGAAGCATCCTGGCAGTGGCAAGAAAAACTAAGTGTGCAGCCCAATCCAAAAGATGACATCCTTCAAGCGTTTATATGCCATGGAACATCAGCCATGCTTGGGTGGTAGAGTTAACAGAAAGCAAAACCAAGCAAAAGTGACGTAGAGCAAAAGAAGCAAGTTGTAGAACAGACATACAGTGCTATTTTGAAATGACAGAATGTACCTGTGTATTACATCAATGGAACAATAACAGACTGTAGACATACAGTGCAGAATTAGTGCTTCAAACAAGCGAGCACTTAAGTATCGGATTGAAGTATGCTACTTGATGGTGGTCTTCTACAAGAGTATTAACTTCTTGCAATAACAGAAGTGTTGATAGTATTACAAGAAAAAACTCAGATGCCAATTAGACCTTATAAACTAATTTTGGTACTGGACAACACAATAATCGCATCAATAAATTTCAATAAATGAACACAATAATCACAAATTCACTCTCTCCATCCAGAGACATTGCACTCATAGATATAGACATTGCAGAAACTTCGGTAATGACATGATTATATATAGACATTGCAAAAACTTCGGTAATGAAATGATTCGGTTCTCTGAAACTAGTATGGCTGGACGCATAGATATAGAGATATCTAGCTCGCCGCATCCAAGATCTAACAGAGCAAGAAACGCTCTGCTCTGTACCGTGCAATCTATGCTGTCAACTGCAGTTAAATGAAACCAGCAGCCCATGTACTCCTTTTAGTCCTTTTAGTGTAGGTACATTGCTAATGGCGAATGGTACTTGGTGTCTACAGAATCTAGGATTAAAGTAATCTGATACCATCAATTGTAGGTCATCAGATAGCCAATTAATTGTCAATCTAGCATAAGCTACAACAGCAATAGTTGTACTACATTAAATCACATTATCCCCTTCAAATTCAACAGAGGCACTGGCGAGACAACAGCCTAGCAAATACAGATCGATCCATATCTGATGAAAGAAGAATTAACATGATTAATTTGTACCTTGTGATTCCTCTTCTTGGACAATGGGGAGTCATTCCAGTGACCGTAAATCTGGGCATAGTACGGTCTCAAACTGGCCAAACCGCGAGCCCAGCCTGCACCGCACCAGATAATCAGTTTTTGCCGGTTTGCACATAATAAACCGACCAAACCGAAATTAAAAACTCTAATCTGGTTTGAGACGGGTTGGACCCGGAGAAACCAACCAAACCGTCAACTCCCGCATCGCAATCATCTCACACATCACTGCCGGCGCTAGGGCATGGTCGAGGCGAGGGCACGGCCGTCGGCGGAGGCTGAGGACGCCGACGCCGGGGCTGCGGCGGACATGGAGTACTATAGCGGGGGTTGCTGGAGTCTGGGATTCAGCGGAAGCGGAAGGAGCCGACGGCGGCTACGATGGAGAATGTATGAGTGCCCCATGCCACGGCAGAGGCGACGAATTTTACGCCATCCTCTCAGCGCCCACCTGATTCTCGAAGCAAAATTCGCATGCCAAAGGTCCGTCTCCCTTCTCCCCTGTTTCTTGAATCTGTATCTCCGTGATGAAATCTCTCTGTTGTAGTAGCAGTTCTTCACCTGATCCAATCCTTGCATTGGATCATTCTTGAAGTACCTATATGTGTCGTCCATTGATTTGATATTCGTTTGCTCCCTTGGTCTAGCCGAATATTTGTTTTGGCTTTCTAAGAGGTTTCTTGCATCTGTAGATCTATATGTGGTGAAATCTTGAAGTATCAACGTTCATCAACATTTGCTACTTCCTCCGACCCAAATTAGTTGATTTGGTTTTGTCTAGATTCGGATATATCTAGCACTAAAACAAGTCTAAATACATTCGAATCTAGACAAATTTGAGTCAAGTAATTTGGGTCTGAGAGAGTACTGAATTTATCCAAATGTTGAGAGAGAAGCATGTGAAGAGGAGCGGCGATTAGCTGCATGTGAGGAGGAGCAGTGATGTAGCTACCATCTTTTTATGTTTTGCTCTTCTTTGGGTATTCTGCTCTGTCCTAAAACGTAAATAACTTCAGCTATCATAGAACTAATATTTCACATAATATCTGAATGTTAGCATTTGGTGTGTCAAGTATTTACATAGCTGACCCTTTTTGCTTGCATGAACAAGGCTGCAATCATGCCAATTGGAAGCAGTGGTAAATGCATGAACTTTCTGCCATAAATTGAGATTGGCAATGTTATTTTTCTTTATGTAATAATCTAATTTCGATACTACATCCCATTTTCATTGGGTGTTATTTCCCCCTGTGATAGATCATGAATCACATTTTCATATTTGTTACTTCAAATTTATGGAGTAAATTTTAATGTTTAATTCTTGGCAAGCCACATGAGTTGTGTCTTGCTGTTGACATGGAGTACAGGTGATAAATATCCGAGTGGTTGGTGCTCATGAAGGGATACATGATGTCATTTAGAATAAGCATATTCTGCAAACAGTTTCTTATCGGTGATTTCCCTCCGAAGCAAATTGCACTGTTTATCCAATTTATGGCCCTCTGCTAATGAATAGCAGTACATGTCACATGTATTAGAAGTGCTCCAATTGGCACTGTTTCTTTTAATCTCTAGATTCACTCGTGTTTGCTGTTTACATGATCTTTATGTATGCATCAGCATGGATATTCACCTTGTCTAAGAAGCTTCCTAGAGAAGCACACAACTGTCAAAACTGGGGCTGGGCTTCTCCTTGTTTTCTTAGAACCTGAAGGCATGCTACAAGTAATGTAAGCTAGACTTTTCCTAGTACTCTGATTTTTTACTAAAACTATTGTAAATGAAGGCCAGATGATTTTTGCTAGTACTCTTATTTTTAACACTGTTTTTGCTACTCTGAATTTGTATATGAAGCCACATGTAGCAACGCAAGAAACTGTTGGTACGTCGTAGCGTTCGAGAGCCATGGAGACGGAAGCCACGAGGCATCGGCGGCGGGGAGGATGCTCGACGGGTGGGCGAGCGGCGGGAGGCTGGCGTGGATGGCGGAGGTCCTCAACGACGGGTGCGTGACGGAGGCCGAGAGATCCAAGATCGCTGTTTGAAACTCGAAAATAGGCCTAATTTGAAGCGTTTTGAATAATTTATTGATTTTGCAAAAACGAAATTGAACTAGCTCTCTGACAACTTTTGGGACGGAGAGAGTAATATTTATTCTACACAATTGCTACCTATGATTTTCTATAGTTAAATAGTTACAGTGACTTGAGTTGTGTATGTCAGTATATGTACAGGGACCTTTTTTCAGATAGTGTACATGCCTACATGGATTTGTGCATGTTTTTGTTGAGCACTGAGCACTCAACGGTGTCAAACCGTCCAAACCGTGTAATCAACCCGCACCACACCGTGGTTTCACCTCCAGCTTAAGCAGTCTAAACCAAACCAACCCAGTTTAAACTGGTAGCTACGGGCTGGTTTGAGTAACGTGTAAATGCTGTTCTAAACCAGGAATGCCCAGGTTTAAGTGACCGGATTGGATTTCTGTATGAATAATGCCGCTAACTAGCGGCTCCTGATACGGGAATGGAGGGAGATGGAATGAATGAAAGGTAGGAGCAGCAGACCGTCCCCCGGAATCTGGAGGAGCAGCGGCGACCATGATGGATCTAGCCGGTGGTGTTCGGCCGCACCTCACCTCCACTACCCTGTGCCTGGTCAAGGAAAGGCCGTATGTGAAACTATGTGGGTATATGCCGACAGGCCCGCTTATGGCACCTATTTGCGCTCCTCTGCTGCGGGCACTTGCGTAAGCTAGTATGCGGGCTTGGGTTTGCGGCGCCGCGGACAACCCGCTCCAACTTGCAGCCTGAAGCAAAAGCATCGAAGATAACCAGCACAGAGCATGAGGAGTCTCTCACCTTCTTGTGGCTCTCGACGTGGAGCGGTATCTTGCGCTTGGGGACACGAATGACACAGAGGCCAAGAAGATGCAGGTCCTCGACAACCTCAATGTCGGAGAAGAACTCCTTGTCCAAGGAGGATTGATTGTAGCTGGGCACAGAGCCTGATGGCACACGGCGGTGGAACGGGTGGCACAAGCCGTTGATGATGTCGTTCCCTCCCCCATGTATCCCCTCCCTAGATCATCGTATCCCCTCCTCCTTTTCTTGCCCTTGCTACAGCCGCCTCTCGCTGGCTCGAGGAGTCGTCGGCTTCTGTCTCTCTCTGCGTTGTGATATCACGGCGGTGTGGAGGGGAGTGAACGGGGGAAACGATGGGGTCTCTCGCACCTACTGTCATACAAACAGAAAGGAAACAAAATGGTTCAGTCAGCTTGGTGGTTGTGGAGTAATAAACGTGAAAAACAGGGGAAAAAGTGAAACAGATGGGAAAAAGGGAGAAACACTCCTCCCTTTAATATTATTAGGTATAGATATACCTTGTGTAGAGCTCCATCAGACAGTCTATCTTTTCACATTCATTCTCAACAAACTTTCCTAGTAACCTGATCCTCCATGAACTTGTTTGTAATACCACCTAACAAAAGTGGAAAACAATAACCATAAAGAAATCTTAAGAAAAAGAAGATGGTGATGTAATGAATTTAAATGCTGAATTATTTGCTCCTGATAAGGTGGTAACTGGTACAGCACCAATAAAACTAAATATGCTTAGTTGTCGGTCTGGGAAAGTAGGAGGGTCAAGCAAGTTACATTCAGTTCCAGTTTATTCAGAGTTGCTGGAACTCGGGTTAGATAAGTTGGGGGGCTACTGTCCAAATTTTCCATGTATTTCATCTAACTAAATCACAAACTGGGGATAAGGAAAAAATCTCACATTACAATGTTGGATTATATGGGCACAAAGGTGGAATGGTCTCAGGTTATAGTTCCCAACAGATGACTGACACTTCTACAAATTCAATTCGTTAATCAACGAACATATAAAGGGATTAGTTCATTTCATAAAATTTTCGGCACCAAATTCTCTGTTATGGTTGTGTTTTTGGTTGCAAGTCTGAGGCCTGGATTTTTGTCTCTTTCAGTTTTCGACCTGTTTAGGCTTCGCCCTGGTTCCTGCGGAAACCATATCTTCATGTGAACTACTTTTTCTCTGTAACATATTTCGGTTTGTTAGCATGGGAAGAATGAATTAAATGCTTTGGCATGGTGTTGTGAAAACTGAAATGACAGTAATCAGTGTGGAAAACATCAACCTTTAAATGCAGCCGCAATTTTCTCACAAGCATTTGTAGAAGATTTTCACAGTATCTCACAAGTACAGATCTTAAAATCAGATATGCTAGAATTAGGATTAAACCAGTTATGTAATTAAAGAAAATTTCTAGGAAATAAAAGTGTCTAGAGAATATAAGGCTTGGTGGCATTCAGAAGAAATTAGCATGCTTAGAATTATATATCAGAAAACAGGCTCAAGTGAACAAAATAGAATATTTAGGATTAACATTTGAGCACAATACGAAAGACACATAACAAGCCGTCATAAGAATTTGAGAACAGCGGATATAAACAACCGCAGATAAATGGCAAGACGTTCTTCATAGAGATCTCCCAACTCTTCTACCAGCTGAAATGCTCAAAACGTTTGGTCCTGCATTACTGAAACAGCAGAGTGGATGACATATTCATCATCAGTACAAGATCAAAAAATCACAAATACATAAGGTTTAGACAGACATCATATCCCCGACGCCTTCCTATGACAACTGAAACCTTGCTTCGGCTTCAGCCAGGCAGGGGGAGCTTATTACCTCGCTCCTCTCCTCCCCGCAGATGTACCCCGCGCCGCGGCGCAGGAACGGCAGATCCACTGCACCACCGTGACCCCAGACCCTCCGCCGTCGTGCCCGGGAACTACCCACTCGCCAGCTTCGGTAGCGCAGGAGGCGGCCGCCACCACGGTCCACGGCAAGGCCGGCGGCGAGGGGGAGGGAGGAGATCGAGGATACCTAACCTAGGTGTCAAACCGCATCGGCCACGTCGCCCCACCACTGGCCAAATCTCCATTCTGCCGCCCTCCCCCGGCTCCCCCACCCAAATTGCCCCCACCTCGGTTCCCCCTCCCCGCTTAAAAATCAGAAAAGTCCTCCAATTATATAAAATTCACCAAATTCTGACAGGAAACAATTACTCCACAGTAGAGACCAATTGCGTCTGAATGTTACAGTCTTACAGAGCAGAAAATGTTTTTTACAGTTCAGAATCCGATCAAACAAAGAATGACGCCTACTGCCTAAAACTGCATAAGATCGAATGACCCCAAACAAAGAATGACGCCTACTGCCTAAAACTGCATAAGATCGAATGACCCCAAAAACGCCTTCGGCCTAAAACTACAAAATCCCGCGCCGTCAACACGGAAAGGGACTCCCTTGTCCCGCGCCTCGCGCCTCCACCCCCAAGCGGACTATCCTGCACAGTTACAGAGCGCAATTCAGTACAGGTTTTGAGAGTTCAGACTTAAGAAGCGAAAATTCATTGAAACTGAAACTGTATTTAGTACCTGCCAAATTACAGCGAATGCTGCATCGCATTCCTTCCTCTGGTACACCTTCGGCGCAGCCAGCTCGGCCGCAGGGGTGATCCCATGCACTCGGCTCCTCCCGCGGTCTGACCGCTACCGCCATCACTCCGTCAGCTGCGGTGATCCGCTGAAATGCAGACCACCGGTTTCAGAATTCAGACCAAAATCAAAAGGAACAAACTGACGGAGAAAGACTGATAACTTACCATAACACCGTCTGTCAGCTCTGCGGGCAGATCGTCCTCTCGGATGAGGACCCAATCGTCTTCATGAACTACGGTAAGAACCATACCACCATCATGGTGATGATTCTCATCGTCACACATGGTGAAGGAGTACGGGATCAAGCAAACCGTACAAAACCTGTCCTTCTCGTGCGGCTCGGTCCAGTCGATGTCGACGAGGGCCTGTACGGCGTCCCTGCCAGTACCCCCATGCACTGTATCCAACTGAAAAACGGCGAAAGACAGGAAGATATAAGAACGAAGGAACGATTCTCGTACAGAGACAAAAAGTTATCGCATTCGGAATCGGCCAAGAAAAGAAGCGGCACGGGAATTTACCTTACACGATGGACTGCAGTGATCGTTATTGCCACTCAATGAAACTCTGCAAGAATCGCAATGGTCCCCCCCTCGACTGATCAGACGGTGAGGTCGGAGAATGATCCAACTTCCGTATTCGTCCTTGAAGCGAGCAATCTTGTTCCAACTATATCGCAGGCCCATGCCCCTCGTCCTCACTGTCAGGTACGATAGCGCGGCCATACCTCTAACCATGGCAATCTGAGAACAGATAGAAACTACATTCATCTATCCACACCTCGTGCAAGAATTCGTGCAAGAACCAGAAAAAGAACGAATATGTAATGCAAGAACTTTCGTTCAAGAAGTATTATTACCGGTAGAATCTGTGGGTCAGGTACTCCTGGATGAGGATTGTGGTGCGAGGAGACATGTGTCGGGCAGCACCTAATGCACGTCCTCGCTAGGCATCTCGAGCAAAAGCTGCGATCATGGCATGGGCGGAAGTCCGCACCCACCAAGGCCTGCGCGAATTCCATAGCAGACGGTCGTGAAGAACTAGGGGGCGCGCTGTGCTCGGGCTATCTGTCCTGGAATCGCGATTCAGAGGAGGAGAAAGAGGAAGAAGAAGACGACGACGACGGTCTGGAGGGAGAAGAAGAGGGAGAGGGGGAAATATAAGCGTCGCGAGCCTCTATTCAGCCGTGGGCCGTGGGCCGTGGGCTATTGCCACGTCCACTACCTACGAGTTTCATCTCTAGCATTTTTTTTTCCATCTCTAGCATTTACTTACTCCTTTTAACAAACAATGCTAGTACAAATATAGTGGACACATTTTTGGGGGGTAAATATACTGGACACTTTTTTTTTGCATAATAATATACTGGACACTTGACCATAAATAATAAGATGGTTCACTAAAATGGTAAACATTGAGATAGAGGTATTTGTTATTTATCGGTCAAGAGAAATTTTAACAATATAGCAATGTGATCCGAGTCAAAATTCACGCCATTTTTCAACCAATTTTCCCAATGTGCTCATTTATTTTTTATTTGTATGATTATAGTATGAATTCCACTTCTTACCTTCTATTTGTGATTTTTTGACAGTGTTTGCCTCATTTAATTTTTTAGTACAATTTACCCCAAACTTGTCACATTGTGTCAAGTTTTTTCTATGGTGCGTTGTTCTGGTGGTAGGAGTGGTGTCCGGAAGAATAAATCTGCCTCAACTCTATTCCTACACCAGCAATAATCTTCACGGTCTAGTCTCAGAGGTGATAGCAAAGTGTGTTGTTCGGTCCTTCAGATCGACAGCTTGGTCTTCTCGTCGGACTTCAGATCTGACAAGATCATTTCTCGGTGTGTCGCTGGCGTTCTTCGTTATATATGACGACGCTGGTGGCTGGGACGAGGTGGTTTCTCTATAGTAAGGATGTCGGTCCGAAGGTGGTGGATCTAGCGTTCTTCTTCGACTTCATCGATGGGAGGTGGAGGATCTTGGTCCAAGATAGCACGGGGACATCCTTCCGTCGACGTGCCATGGCGACATGTGTCTCGATACGTGCAGTGGGCATGTTCATCGACTCACAAAGCCTAGTTGGCGATGGTGTTTTCTTGGATCTGGAAATGGTGGAGGCTCGATGTTTCTTCCGTCTCGGTGACATTGGAGTTGGACGACGACCGCTGGCTTCGGTGGTTGCAGGAAACCCTAGGGATCGATTTGCATATCTCGATCTCTTACGGTTTTATCTGAAGTCCACCTTCAGGTTATCATCTGAACCCCCTCTAGTATTAAGTTACAAGCAATAGACAACTGCTTTAAGCAAAGTGTGTAAGGTAAATAGTCCACATGTTCCATGAACAAGAGACAGTTATTTTCTCCCTAGTAGCAACAGCACATCTACAACCGAAGAGATTTCTATCACTTCCCTTGGAAACTAGAGGCCTGAACCCACTATCGAGCATAAATACCCCCTCTTGGAGTCACTAGCAACTACTTGGCCAAAATAGCTACTAACCATGGAGAGCATGCAAGATCACAAACAACACAGACATGATAGAATCATAAACACAAAACCATTAATCAAACCAACATAATAATCTCAATATCCATCGGATCCCCGCAAACACAACATGCATGATTACAAATAGATTAGATCTTGATCATGAACGGAGCTCACAAGATCTATACATGAAAGCACAAGGAGGAGATACAACCATCTAGCTACTACATGGACCCACAGTCCAAGGTGGAACTACTCACGCATCATACCGGAGAGAAGGCCTCCGGGATGATCTCCCCTCCGGCAGGGTGCCGGGAAGAACTTTAGATCCCCCCCCCCCCGATCTAGGTACGATGGTGGTGGCGGCTGTAGACGGTTTTGTGGAGATTTGATCGGGTGCTTAGGGTTTCTGCATCGGGGGATTCTTGTAGGCGAAAGGGGAGACCGAATAGGCGACCAGGGAGGTTAAACCCTACCCAGGAACGGGCCCACCCCTGCACATGCCTAGGGGGGTGTTTGGCCGCCCTGGCACGCTTCCTCGTCTCCCCTCTAGACTTCTTCTTCCCCAAGGAAAGTAATTGACTTTGGCATTTGTCCCGTCCAATTCCAAGAATATTTCTTTACTAACTTTTTTGAAACCAAAAAACAGCAGAAAACAGGCATCTGGCACTGTGGCAACTTGTTAATAGGTTAGTACCAGAAAACATGTAAAAATCACCTCAAAGTGTAGACAAGCAAAGGAAAGTAGATACTAAACAAGCATGGAGCATCAAAAATTATAGATACGTTTCCGATGTATCAACATCCCCAAGCTTAACTCATGCTCGTCCTCGACTAGGTAAGTGATAAAAGAATAATTTTTGAGGTGACATGCACCCTCACAATAAAGATCCAACCATTTGCAAGCATTGAAAGCTGGGATCAAAGAAATCTAAACATGTGTATGAAAGATGGAGTTCTAACAATACGACATAGTAACTATGCATGCAACATGAAAGGCTACAAACAAAGATCATGAATAACATGCATTGAAAAACGTTTGTTTGTTTCACATATAGAAAATAAAGCATAGTGGCGATCAGCTTGTCCCTCATAGAGTAGAAATATAGATGCATAGGACACCTTCAAAGTTCACAAGGGTGACTAGAAACAAATAGCACAAGAACAAGTAATATCACAATATGCATCAATCAATAAGCTTTGGAACACTGCACACAGAATGGCAACTATGCTCTCTTAATGGTGCCTAAAGGTAGAAGGTGGAGACTCAATAATGGTGGGAGAAAGGCCTTTTGTAAAGGAAGCAGGGATTACAAGTTTCAAAAAGAGATTCCAAAAATTATGGTACTTGTTAGCTTTCAGCCCTCATTGCCCCTATCATAAGCATCTTGAAGTGATTAAGGTTAAAGTGACAAAGATGGAGTATATGCTTGACGAAGTATAAGTTGGCAATCTCAAGTCCCTTGAATACGAGGGCCACACCTCATGCATACTCAACTTTGGGCCCAGGTAAGTTCTTGTCATTGTAAGTATTTGCATATCATTGAGAACCGCCAACGGGGTACCCCTTGCACATGGTACAGGAGCCATCCCATAACCAAAATGACAAGGCAAGCAGACAATAAGCATATCAGCAATCTTCTTATGTAACATAGGAATATGGTGCTTTTTTCTCTCTTTCCTCGTTTCTCAATGTGTCTCTTTTTTTATAAGAAGAATTCTTCATAGATGTCACTATGGTGATGATGCAAGTTTCCACCATGATTAGGCATGGCTTAGGCTAGCGGCCCAGGCGTTTCTCTAACACAGAATACAAACTCCATGGACTTACAAGTTCCCTCTTTATTTCACACCTGTGACATCCATAGACAAAAGAACATGATATCAAATGAGTACAAAGTACAAGTGCAATGTTGAAAACGTTCCCCGTGATAGCACTGTTCTCTTAATTCCAACTTATAAGTGCAAGCATATACAACAAAGTTGTCACAATGGTTCAAGTTTATTAGGGGGAACGAACATAAAGTGTGCCATCAAGTTCGTGAGGGCTTTAATCACTAAGTTTTCACATAACAAAATAGTTTTTAATTGAAAGATAGCTGAAAACAAGAATATACTTGGAATGGTGTAACACATCATGCATAGGAGTTTATAGTGGACACTTTGTAATAACTTGGTTTCTTGGGAGTTGGAGGCATGAGTAGAACTTACTCATACAAGTGGAGGCTAGCAAAAGACTGGGAGCAACCAACTAAGAGAGCATAATGGCCATAATCATGCAGAGCAACAAAGCATACTAATCAAAGCAAAGAGTGGTACTACAAGTCAAGGACTAAATGATCATAGAGGCTAATGGTGACTTGTCATAGTCATAACATGGTGTGAGCATGTGCCAAGTCAACCCAAGCAAAGGATCAAAGGAGAATACCACAATACTATGCTTTTGCATGCTAAAACAACGCATAATTTCTTCAAGGCACACTAAGAAATCCCAATTATTTGGAACAAGACATGCTACAGCAATAATCACTAATAATGAAGTCAAAACAACACCTAGCATGTCATGCTAAAGTCTAAGTCACTGTCAATGCAAGCTCCTCTTGCACTTCAAGCAAGAACTTACTACTCCTTTCCAACACCAAGCAACTTATTTGCAAAACAGCACAGCGAGAACGGGGGCCCAAACTACTCAAGCAAACTAAACAAAATAAGCAAAGCAAACGAAAACTAAGACGCTCTAAGAACAACACAACTGTGCATGAACCAATAAAAACGAAGTGTCTAGACAGTCCTGAGCTTTTTATTGATGAAGAAGGGGATGCCTTGGGAATCCCCAAGCTTTGACGCTTGTACCTCTTGGATATTTCTTGGGGTGACACCATGGTGGCATCCCCAAGCTTGAGATTTTGTCCATTCTTCATCTCATTGCATCATTCTCTCTTTACACCTGAAATTTTTTTCTTCATACAAAACTTCACACAATCTTCATTAGCAACAATAGTGTATTCAAAAGATATTAGACCTCTGGCAAAGCTTTGGAACAGCAAGGCTTTTCAATAAAAACACAAGCTACTTTAGTAACTCCTTCAAAAATCTTAATTCACCTAAAGAGAACTCAAAAAGGAATCAATAAGAAGCAAATGCAAATAATGGCAGAAATCTGTCAAAAGAGACCAGCAGGTGGAAACCGATTTGTTCGAACATCTTCTGTTGCTCAAATCAAAAAGTGTTGAACTAACGAAAGTTATATAACATACTGGGGGATTTATTCGTACATTTTGAGCTCAATCCGAGTTACAAAGACTCCTCACGAATTTTTTGGTGGAGGACAGAAATCTGTTTCGGGACAGCAACTCCCCAAATCTTACTTCCCTCTCATTAGAGGTCATTCTTAGCACAAAAGAAAACAAAAAGGACAAGGAGAGGTCATTACAGAAGTAATAACTTCCAAGTCTCAAGGAAACTCTTGGGTTATCTCCCAACAAGTACTTTTCTTTAACGCCTTTAAGTTAGGCACAAGAAGCAAGAAGAATCAAGTATTTAAAAAATGAAGAAGCATTAACATCAAATCTCGCTTTCAAAAGAGGAGCAAAAAGCAACTTCTCTCTCCTCATAGGGAAGTGTTCAATACCTTTCTTGAATTGAAAATGATATTTAATGGTGCCTTCTTTCATATCAATGATAGCACCAACTTTTCTAAGAAAAGGTATTCCCAAAGTAATAGGACAAGAAGCATTGTATTCAACATCCAAAACATAGAAATCCACAGGGACATAAGCATTATTAACCATAATGAGAACATCATTAATACTCCCCATGAGTTTCTTCTTAGCATTATCATTGAGTGGGACATCTAAATAACAATCTTCCAATGGTGGCAAATCAAGCATTTCATAAATCTTCCTAGGCATAATAGAGACACTAGAACCAAGATCACATGAAGCTTTGAGATCAAAGTCATTCACTTGCACATTAATAATAGGTTCCCAATTATCTTCTACTTTCCTAGGAATAGAAGCTTTGTGTTTTAGCTTCTCTTCCTTAATCTTAACAAGAGCATCTGTAATGTATTTGGTGAAAGCAACATGCATATCACTAGAATCAGGACTTCTAGCAAGCTTTTGCAAGAACATAATCACTTCAGAAATATTGCAACCATCAATATCAAAGTCAAACTTAGCATCACTAGTAGTAGTCTCAATAGGCTTGGGCATAGTAGGAGGAGGAATAGGGACTACTTGTGGTTTAGTGGTGATGGTGCACACACTCTTGTTTCTATCAATTTCATCTTCCCTTTCCCACTTAGCATGAAGTTGAGCTAACAGCCTAACATTTTCATCAATAGTAACTTGTATGGCATGAGCAGTAGCAAAGGTATTTTCCATAGTTTCAGGTTTAGCAGCCATTTTATTAGGCAAGGAAGTTTGAGCTTCAGACAAAGAGGATATATTTTTCTCAATAGTTAAAAGATTTTCCTCTATTGTCTTATTGAAAGTGGTTTGTTTACTAATAAAGTCCTTGACTTCAAGTTCAGAGGGAGCACTTCTAGCATTGTTGTAGGAGTTTCCATAGGAATTGCCATTATTAGGAGGATAAGGCCTATAATTGTTGTTACTACCAAAATTATTCCTATAGGAATTGTTGTTGAAATTGTTGTTTCTAATGAAGTTCACATCAACTTGCTCTTCTTGAGCAACCAAAAAGGCTAAGGGAACACTATTAGGATCTAGAGGAGCTTTCCCATTAACAAGCATAGCCATAATAACATCAATCTTTTTCACTCAAAGAGGAAGTTTCCTCAACGAAATTTACCTTCTTACCATGTGGAGTTCTCTCAACATGCCATTCAGAGTAGTTAACCATCATATTATCAAGGATCCTTGTTGCAGCACCCAAAGTGAGGCCCATGAAGGTACCTCCAGCAGCTGAATCCAACAGATATCTTGAGGAGAAGTTCAAACCTGCATAAAAAGTCTGGATAATCATCCAAGCAGTGAGTCCATGAGTAGGGCAATTCTTAACCAAAGATTTCATTCTCTCCCAAGCTGGAGCAACATGTTCACTATGAAGTTGTTTAAATTTCATAATGTCACTTATCATAGATATAATCTTAGTAGGAGTATAGTATTTTCCAATAAAAGCATCTTTGCACTTAGTCCAATAATCAATACTATTTTTAGGCAAAGAAAGCAACCATTCTTTAGATTTTCCTCTCAAGTAGAAAGGAAAAAAGCTTGAGCTTAATAATGTCTCCATCTACATCCTTATACTTTTGCATCTCACAAAGTTCAACAAAGCTATTGAGATGGGCAGCAGGTGTTGGAGATATGCCCTAGAGGCAATAATAAATGTAGTTATTATTATATCTTTGTGTTTATGATAAATGTTTACATTCATGCTATAATAGTATTAACAAGGAAACTTTAATACTTGTGTGATTTGTAAACTAAATTAGAGTCCCTAGTAAAGCCTCTTTATAATACTAGCTTGTTGGTTAATAAATGATTGTGGTTTCCCTATCATGAACATTGAGATGTTATTTACAACAAGATCATATCGTTAGGATAATGGTGTGATGGACATACTCCTATAGATAAGCGTAGCATAAAGATCAAGTCATTTTAATAGTTCAATTTCTATATGCTTTCTGATACATAGTAACCTAATTCCTTCGACCATGAGATCATGCATATCACCATCACCGGAAGGATGCTTTGATGACATCAAACACCACACCGTAACTGGGTGGCTATAAAGGTGGCATTGAGTGTTCGGGAAGTATTGGTTGAGACACATGGATCAAGAGTGGGATTTGTCCATCCATATGACGGATAGATATACTCTGGGCCCTCTCAGTGGAATGTCATCCAATTGGCTTGCAATCATGTGACTAGTTCACAAGGGATCACATATCACGGGAACGAGAAAAGAGTACTTATCAGTAACGAGGTTGAACTAGGTATGCAGAGATACCGACGATCAAAACCTCGGATAAGTAAACTATCGTGAGACAAAGGGAAATTGGTATCGTATGTAAGTGGTTCATTCGATCGCAAAGTAATCGTAGAAATATGTGGGAGCCATATGAATTTCCAGATTCCTCTATTGGTTATTGTTCGAAGAAGTGTCTCGATCATGTCTGCATAATTCACGAACCGTATGGAGACACACTTAAGGATTCGATGTTGTTGAGTAGTTATGGAATGATGAGTAAGAGACCGAATGTCGTTCGGAGTCTCGGATGGGATCCGGGATATCACGAGGAGATCCGGAATGGTCCGGATAATAATATTCATATAAGGAAAGTCCTGTTTCGGGTTGGAGAATGGTTCCGGTGTTTTCATCGGGAATGTTCTAGAAGGTTCTGGAAGGTCCGGCACTCCGGAGGGGAAGGGTACATGAATGTGTCATAACAAGTTGGAATGGTTGCATCATGTACTAGGTGTCATCGCTGAGCAAAATAAAGGGATAAATCAAATCCTAGTTTGAAAAGTCAAACGCCAATTTGAAAAGTCAAACGGCAAGTTTGCTTGGTGGAGGGAGAGTAGGAAACCTACTTGGGGAGGAGTTCCTCTCCCTCCACCGCCGGCCTTGGAGGTCGAGTTGGGGGAGGACTCCCCCCCCCTTGGCCGGCGCCCTCCACCTATAAAAGGAGGGGCAGGGCTGCCCCTCCAAAGACACAAAACCACCACCCAAAACCCTAGCCCTAGCCGCCGGCCCTCCTGCAGCCGCCGCCGCCCTAGGGCAAACCCTAGCCGCCAACTTGGGGCTTTACCCAAGCCCTATCCACCGGCCTAGCCCTCTCTCCTTGGTGTGTCTAAACCCTAGATCACCGAGGCCTCTCTCATAGTCCACCATACTCGCTCCGGCTTAAGGCGAAGCCCTGCGAGATCTCCCCTCTACTTCTGGTACCACACCGTCGTGTTGGAATTATGCCCTAGAGGCAATAATAAAGATTTTATTATTATAATTCTTGTTCATGATAAAGTTTATATTCCATGCTAGAATTGTATTAAGCGGAAACTTTAATACTTGTGTGGTTTATGAACAACACCGTGTCCCTAGTATGCCTCTATGGACTAGCTCATTGATTAATGATGGTTAAGGTTTCCTAACCATAGACATGAGTTGTCAATTGATAATGAGATCATATCATTGGGAGAATGATATGATGGACAGACCCAAACTAAGCGGAGCAATTAGATCGTGTCATCGTGTTCATCTTTGCGAAGCTTTTCTTATGTCAAATATTGTATTCCTTAGACCATGAGATAATACAACTCCCTGATATCGGAAGAAAGCTTTGAGGTCATCAAACGTCATCCTATAAGAGGGTGATCATAAAGGTGTCTCTCAGGTGATCGAAAAGTACCTGTCGGGTTGTATGTATTGAGATGGGATTTGTCCCTCCCAAGTCGGAGAGATATACTTCGGGCCCACTCGGTAATCGATATCAACACCGCTTGCAATCATGTGGTTAAGGAGTTAATCACAAAGTGATATCGGATTACGGAACGAGTAAAGTACTTGCTGTGAACGAGATTGAACTAGCTATGACGGTACCGACGATCAAATCTCGGGCAAGTAAAATATCGCGAGACGAAGGGAATATATATATGGGATTGATTGAATCCTGGAATCGTGGTTCATCCGATATGATCATCGATGAATGTGTGGGAGTCAATATGGGTTTCCAGACCCTGCTGTTGATTATCGATAGAAGATCATGTCTGCATGTTCTCGAACCCGAAGGGTCACACACTTAACTGGTCTCGACGCCAGGATAGATTGGATAATTGGTTTATGAGTTTTTGTTCGGATTCTCGGATGGGATCCGGGACATCACGAGAGGTTCCGGAATGGTCCGGAGAATAAGATTCATATAAAGCAATGCAGTTTTTGGAGTTCGGAATTGTTTCGGGTTAATCGGTATTGTACCGGAAGCTTCTAGAACCTTCCGGAGGGGGACCAACGTGGCCCCACCTGCCGGGAGGGGGAATGGGCCTATGAGGGAGTGCCCTAGCCGCATTGGGCCAGGGGCACAAGGCCCCATAGGGCCCAGCAGGCCAAACCAAGGGGAAACCCTAGGGGAGCTTCTAGAAGGAGGGGGGAAACTTGCCCCCCACTCTTCCCTCCTTGGCCGCCGGCCTAGGCTTGGGGGAGGGGCTAGGGTTGCCGCCCACCGCTCTATATAAAGAGGGATGGGGGCGCACCAACCCCCTACACCTCCTCCTCAAGCCCTAGCCGCCCTGCTGCCCTCCTCTCTCTCTCCCTCCCGACTTCATGTAGGCGAAGCCCTGCTGCAGAAACTCTCCACCACTTGCACCGCGCCATCGCGTTGTAGATCCAATCCGTCTCTCCACCATAATTTCTGGACCGAGGAAGGAGGAGACGTTGAGGTTCCGCACATGTGCATCTCTCGGAGGCATCGCCACTTGCGGTATTAGATGGGAGCGGATCGCGAGGAGGAGAAGCGAGTAGGACTACATCACCCACGTTCCGACGAACGTTCCACCGTGTGAATCTTCAAGGGTATGAAGATCTCATCTAATCCCTCTCGTTGTTTGCATCTCCTAGATTAGATCTTGGCTTTCCCATTTGCATCCGTAGAATTTTTTTGATTTACTATGCTGCGAAACCCTTCAGTGGTATCAGAGCTAGATCTATGCGTAGATGTGTTTCACGAGTAGAACGCAACATGGTTGTTGCGGGCGTTGATGTTTTATGTTGCAAGCCTCTTGTTTGTGTTCTTCTTATGACGCGGGATAGTGAGATTGAAGCGGTCCAGGCCAACCTTACGCGACGTCGTTCGCGAGACCGGCTCCGCACTTGACGTGTGGCTTGTTCCACACATGCGGCTGGTGGATGCCAGTTTCTCTCACTATAGTTGTCATGGGATTTATACCGGAGTTTGGCAACCATAATATCACCGTTGTGGCTTTCCGTAGGTAAGAATCGTTCTTAGCTTGCTACTCCCATAAGCCACGTAAAACATGCAACAACAAAGTAGAGGTGTCTAACTTGTTTTTGCAGGGAGTGTTTTCTGTGATATGGTATGGCCCAAGATGTGATGTGTATATTGTATGCGATGATCATGTTTTGTAATGTTTCACGACTTGCATGTCGATGAGTACACAACCGGCAGGAGCCATATGGTTGTCTTTATAATTGTGTATGACCTGTGTGTCAACTTCTTATACTCCATGTAATAGTTTCACTTTATCGCTAAGTAGTTAGCAATAGTTGTAGTTGTTATTCGTGGTGGAGGCAATCATGGTGGAGTGATGAAGATCATGCCGTCACGCACAATATGGAGATCATTGCGCGAAGATTGGCTATACCATGTCACAAAAAGTTATATGCATGTGATGTTTGTCCTTTTATGTATCTTATTATGCTTAGATCGCGACGGTAGCATTATAAGATGATTCCTCACTTAAAGATCAAGATAAAACTGTGTTCTCCCCATGTATGCACCGTTGTGAAAGTTCGTCGTGTCCAAGCATCACGTGATGATCGGGTGCTATAGACTCTACGTTCACATACAACGGGTGCAAGCCAGTTTTTGCACACACGAAAATACTTGGGTTTGACTTGACGAGCCTAGCATGTACAGACATGGCCTCAGAACACATGAACCGAAAGGTTAAGCATGAGTCATATGAATGATATGATCGACACTTCGTTGTCCACCATTGAAGCCACATCTCTTCTCGTGAAGATCGGATTAGGTGTGGTGAATTTGGATCGTGTTCACTAAACAACTTGAGGGATGTTGAATTTAGTGGGAGTTCATCTAGTAATTTGATTAAAAGTTGAACTAGTTATCATGAACATAGTCTAATTTGTACTTGCAAATATTGTAGATCAAATGGCTAAGTCCAACTTCAACTTCAACGTTTTTGCTGAGAAGGAAAAGCTTAGAAACAATGGGTCTAACTTCACCAACTGGTTCCGCAATCTGAGAATCATTCTCTCTGGCGGTCAAAAGGACTATGTCCTTGAAAATGCGCTAGGTGACGCCCCTGCTGTAGATGCGCCGGTTGATGAGAAAGCTGTCTATCAGTCGCGCAAAGATGATTATGGTGTGATTAAGAGCACCATGTTGTTTGCTATGGAATCGGACCTTCAAAATCGTTTTGAAGACTATCCCGGGCCCTTTGAGATTCTTGAGGAGCTGAAAACTATGTTTCAGACTCAGGCCTGTTCTGAGAGATATGAGATCTCTGAGAAATTCTTTAACTGCAAGATGGAGGAAGGGATTTCCGTTAGTGAGCACGCCATAAAGATGTCGGGCTACACTCAACGCCTTGATCAAATGGACTGCAAGATTCCAGAGGAGCTCAAGATTGACAGGGTTCTGCAATCACTCCCTCCCAGCTACAAAAGTTTTGTAGTGACTCATAATCAGATTGGTTCCACTGGTACGATCACCGAGCTCTTCGCAAAGCTGAAGGCTGCGGAGGTGGACATCAAAAAGGATAATCATGTGTTGATGGTCAACAAGCCCCCCACCTTCAAGAAAGGTAAGGGTGCAAAGAAGCCCTTCAAGAAAGGCGGCGGCAAGCGCGTTGCCCCTGCTGAGAAGAAGCTCAAGTCTGGACCCAAGCCGGACACTGAGTGCTTCTATTGCAAGGACAAGGGTCACTGGAAGCGCAACTGTCCGAAGTACTTAGCGGACAAGAAGGCTGGCACCATCAAAGGTATATTTGATACACATGTTATTGATGTTTTCCTTACTAGCCCTCGTTGTAGTGCCTGGGTATTTGATACTGGTTCAGTTGCTAATATTTGTAACTCGAAACAGGAGCTACGGAATAGACGGCGGCTTGCGAGGGATGAGGTGACGATGCGCGTTGGCAACGGATCAAGAGTTGATGTGATGGTCGTCGGCACGCTCTCCTTAGTTATACCTTCGGGATTAGTTTTAAACCTTAATAAGTGTTATTATGTGCCTGCGTTGAGCATGAACATTATTTCTGGATCGTGTTTATTGCAAGACGGTTATTCATTTAAATCGGATAATAATGGTTGTTCTATTTATATGAGTAACATCTTTTATGGTCATGCACCTGCTGTGAATGGTTTATTTCTTTTGAATCTCGAAAGGGATGAAACACACATCCATAACATTGAGGCTAAGAGATGCAAAGTAGATAGTGATAATACTACTTATTTGTGGCACTGTCGTCTAGGTCATATTGGTGTAAAGCGCATGAAGAAACTCCATTCTGATGGACTTTTGGAGTCTCTTGATTTTGAATCATTTGACACATGCGAACCATGCCTCATGGGCAAGATGATCAAAACCCCGTTCTCCGGTATGATGGAGCGAGCAACGGACTTGTTGGAAATCATACATACCGATGTATGCGGACCGATGAGTGTTTCGACGCGCGATGGATATCGCTATTTTCTCACTTTTACCGATGACTTAAGTAGATATGGGTATATCTATTTAATGAAACATAAATCTGAAACATTTGAAAAGTTCAAGGAATTTCAGAATGAAGTGGAGAACCATCGTAACAGAAAAATTAAGTTTCTACGATCCGATCGTGGAGGTGAATATTTGAGTTATGATTTTCTCACGCATCTTAAAGCAAGCGGAATCGTTTCGCAACTCACGCCACCCGGAACACCACAGCGCAATGGTGTGTCTGAACGCCGGAATCGAACCCTATTAGATATGGTCCGATCGATGATGTCTCTCACTGATTTGCCGTTATCATTTTGGGGTTATGCATTACAAACCGATGCATTCACTTTAAATAGGGCACCATCTAAATCCGTTGAGACGACACCGTATGAACTGTGGTTTGGTGCTAAACCTAAGTTGTCGTTTCTTAAAGTTTGGGGATGCGAAGCTTACGTCAAGAAATTGATGCCGGACAAGCTCGAACCCAAAGCGGAGAAATGCGTCTTCATAGGATACCCTAAGGAAACTATTGGGTATACCTTCTATCACATAACCGAAGGCAAAGTGTTTGTCGCAAAGAACGGTTCCTTTCTTGAGAAGGAGTTTCTCTCGAAAGAAGTGAGTGGGAGGAAAGTAGAGCTAGACGAGGTTGTTGAACCTTCTCTTGAGTTGGAGAGTAGCGCAGCACCTGAAATTTTTCCAGTGCCGCCTTCACCAACAATAGAGGAAGCTAATGACAAGGATCATGAAGCTTCGGACGATGCTGCTACTGAACGTCGCAGGTCGACAAGGTTGCGTGCCCCTCCTGAGTGGTACGGCAACCCTGTCTTGACTGTCTTGTTGGTAGAAGACAGTGAACCTACGAACAATGAGGAAGCGATGATGAGCCCAGACTCTGAGAAATGGCTAGAAGCCATGAAATCCTAATTGGGATCCATGAGTGAAAACCAAGTATGGACTTTGGTGGACCCTCCTAGCGACCGAAAGGCCGTTGAGTGCAAATGGATCTTCAAGAAGAAAACGGACGCGGATGGTAATGTTACCGTCTATAAAGCACGACTTGTCGCAAAAGGTTTTCGACAAGTTCAAGGTGTTGACTACGATGAGACCTTCTCTCCCGTAGCGATGTTTAAGTCCATTCGGATTTTATTAGCAATTGCTGCGTTTCATGATTATGAAATATGGAAGATGGATGTCAAGACTGCTTTCCTCAATGGCAACATTGATGAAGAGTTGTATATGATGCAACCCAAAGGTTTTGTCGATCCTAAGGATGCTGATAAAGTATGCAAACTTCAGCGTTACATTTATGGACTGAAGCAAGCATCTCGGAGTTGGAACCTTCGTTTTGATCAAGTGATCAAGAGCTTTGGATTTGTTCCAAATTGCTACGAAGCTTGTATCTACAAGAAAGTGAGTGGGAGCTCAGTGACATTTCTGGTACTATATGTGGATGACATATTGATTATTGGAAATGACATTAACATGCTTAACGATGTGAAGAGTTATTTGAACAAGTGTTTTTCAATGAAAGACCTAGGTGAAGCTGCTTATATATTGGGCATCAAAATCTATAGAGATAGACAAAGACGCCTGATAGCTTTAAGCCAGAGTACATACCTAGACAAAGTTCTGAAAAGGTTCAGAATGGATAAGGCAAATAAAGGTTCAGTGCCTATATTGTCAGGTAAGATATTGATCAAGGCTCAGTGTCCAGCTATGGTAAATGATAGGGAAGCTATGAGCAAAGTGCCTTATGCCTCGGCCATAGGTTCTATCATGTATGCCATGCTGTGTACTAGACCGGATGTGTCCAATGCTCTTAGTTTGACGAGCAGATACCAAAGTGATCCAGGAGTGGAACACTGGACAGCCGTGAATAACATCCTAAAGTACCTAAATAGGACTAAACAAATGTTCTTAGTCTATGGAGGTGATGAACAGCTCGTTGTAAAGGGTTACGTCGACGCCAGTTTCGACACCGACAAGGATGATTCTAAGTCTCAGACATGATACGTTTATATTTTGAATGGAGGAGATGTGAGCTGGAGAAGCTGCAAGCAAAGCGTGATCACAGGATCTACAGTAGAAGCGGAATACATGGCTGTTGCAGAAGCGTCAAGTGAAGGAGTTTGGATCAGGAACTTCATCACTGAGCTTGGTGTGGTTCCAAGTCCATTGGACCAACTATAGATATTGTGTGACAACACTGGCGCCATAGCACTCGCTAAGGAACCAAGATATCATCCAAAGACCAAGCATATCAACCGCAAGTTTCATATAATCCGAGATTATATAGCAGATGGAGATCTGAAGATTAGCAAAGTACATATAGATCTGAATGTCGCAGATCCATTGACTAAACCTCTTCCACGTATAAAACATGATCAGCACCTTAGTGCCATGGGTGTGAGATTGTTGCCAAATGTAAACTAGATTATTGACTCTAGTGCAAGTGGGATACTGTTGGAATTATGCCCTAGAGGCAATAATAAAGATGTTATTATTATAATTCTTGTTCATGATAAAGTTTATATTCCATGCTAGAATTTTATTAAGCGGAAACTTTAATACTTGTGTGGTTTATGAACAACACCGTGTCCCTAGTATGCCTCTATGGACTAGCTCATTGATTAATGATGGTTAAGGTTTCCTAACCATAGACATGAGTTGTCAATTGATAATGAGATCATATCATTGGGAGAATGATATGATGGACATACCCAAACTAAGCGGAGCAATTAGATCGTGTCATCGTGTTCATCTTTGCGAAGCTTTTCTTATGTCAAATATTGTATTCCTTAGACCATGAGATAATACAACTCCCTGGTATCGGAAGAAAGATTTGAGGTCATCAAACGTCATCCTATGAGAGGGTGATCATAAAGGTGTCTCTCAAGTGACCGGAAAGTACCTGTTGGGTTGTATGTATTGAGATGGGATTTGTCCCTCCCAAGTCGGAGAGATATACTTCGGGCCCACTCGGTAATCAATATCAACACCGCTTGCAAGCATGTGGTTAAGGAGTTAATCACAAAGTGATATCGGATTACGGAACGAGTAAAGTACTTGCTGTGAACGAGATTGAACTAGGTATGACGGTACCGACGATCAAATCTCGGGCAAGTAAAATATCGCGAGACGAAGGGAATATATATATATGGGATTGATTGAATCCTGGCATCGTGGTTCATCCGATATGATCATCGATGAATGTGTGGGAGTAAATATGGGTTTCCAGACCCCGCTGTTGATTATTGATAGAAGATCATGTCTGCATGTTCTCGAACCCGAAGGGTCACACACTTAACGTGTCTCGACGCCAGGATAGATTGGATAATTGGTTTATGAGTTTTTGTTCGGAGTCTCGGATGGGATCCGGGAAATCACGAGAGGTTCCGGAATGGTCCGGAGAATAAGATTCATATAAGGCAATGCAGTTTTTGGAGTTCGGAATTGTTTCGGGTTAATCGGTATTATACCAGAAGCTTCTAGAACCTTCCGGAGGGGGACCAACGTGGCCCCACCTGCCAGGAGGGGGCATGGGCCTATGAGGGAGTGCCCTGGCCGCATTGGGACAGGGGCACAAGGCCCCATAGGGCCCAGCCGGCCAAACCAAGGGGAAACCCTAGGGGAGCTTCTAGAAGGAGGGGGGAACTTGCCCCCCACTCTTCCCTCCTTGGCCGCCGGCCTAGGATTGGGGGAGGGGCTAGGGTTGCCGCCCACCCCTCTATATAAAGAGGTATGGGGGCGCACCAACCCCCTACACCTCCTCCTCAAGCCCTAGCCGCCCTGCTGCCCTCCTCTCTCTCTCCCTCTCGACTGCACGTAGATGAAGCCCTGCTGCAGAAACTCTCCACCACTTGCACCGCGCCGTCGCGTTGTAGATCCAATCCGTATCTCCACCATACTTGCTGGACCGAGGAAGGAGGAGACGTCGAGGTGCCGCACGTGTGCATCTCTCGGAGGCATCGCCACTTGCGGTGTTAGATCGGAGCGGATCGCGAGGAGGAGAAGCGAGTACGACTACATCACCCACATTCCGACGAACGTTCCGCTGTGCGAATATTCAAGGGTATGAAGATCTCATCTAATCCCTCTCGTTGTTTGCATCTCCTAGATTAGATCTTGGCTTTCCCGTTCGCATCCGTAGAAATTTTTTGATTTACTATGTTGCGAAACCCTTCACGTCGCGAGGAGAGTGCTACAACCTCCGCTGCCTGCTGGAACAAGGGAGAGGAAGGTCTTCGTCGAGTACCGAACGTGTGACCGACTGCGGGAGCGCTGCCGGAACGCAGCGCCGGAAGGATCGTCTACACGATCTTGAGATGGCAAGAGTACGACTACATCACCCATGAGAATCCGCTCTCGTTAAACACTTTGGAATCTTCGAGGGTGAGTTATTCCATCGACTCGTTGCTACAATCTAGTAGATAGATCTTGGCTTGTTTGTTTGTATGCGGTAGAAATTTTTTGTTTTCCATGCTACGAACCCCTACAGCGGGATCATCAGAACCAACACCAGAAAATTGCTCTCTCATCACAAGATTCAACAAAGCAGGCTTAATTTCATAAAAGGTAGCATCGGGAGCAGGTGGAGCAATAGAAGTGCTTAGAAAATCATTGTTGTTGGTGCAAGTGAAGTCGCACAACTTGGTGTTCTTAGTAGAGTTCATTTTGGCAAAGGTGGGCAAGCCAAAAACAGCAACATCAGTTAGAGCAGGAACTAATTTTTTGTGTTTTTTGAAAAAAAAAGCAAACAAAACCAAGCAAAAGAAACTAAGCAAACTAAAAACAAAGTAAAGAGAAAGGAAGTGAAGGACTCCTCTAGTGAATACATCCTTAGCCTCCGGCAACGGCGCCAGAAATCTTGATGCGTGCACCCAGTGTTGACGTGGGACACTTCGTTGGAACCCCAAGAGCAAGGTGTGATGAGCACAACAACAAGTTTCCCTCAGTAGAGATCGAGGTTATCGAACCTGAAGGAGGAAGGAAATGTCTCAAAGGTGTTGCAAGCAACATGGAGACCTGCACAACAAAAACTCAAGACTTCGCCCCAACGAATCAGTGAGGTTGTCAAGCTCACTGGTTTGCTATAACAAAGGATTAAACGTATGGTGTGGAAGGTAATGGTTTGCAGCAAGTAAACAAGTAACAGTGGAAGATGTATCAATGGTAAAGATTGGACCGGGGTCCGTAGTTCACTAGAGGTGCTCTCCTTAGAAAAACAACATGGCATGAAGGGTAAATAAATTATAGTAGGGCAATTGACAGGAACTGAGCAAGGCATAACAATGCAATTACTAGTCAGAAAGATCCTATGAGATTCGATTGGGCAATACAACAAGATACATAGACCGCCATCCAACTGCATCTATGACTAGAAGTCCACCTTCAGGTTATCATCTGAACCCCCTCCAGTATTAAGTTACAAGCAATAGACAACTGTTTTAAGCAAAGTGTGTAAGGTAAACAGTCCACATGTTCCATGAACAAGAGACCGTTGTTTTCTCCCTAGTAGCAACAACACATCTACAACCGAAGAGATTTCTGTCACTTCCCTTGGAAACTAGAGGCATGAACCCACTATCGAGCATAAATACCCCCTCTTGGAGTCACTAGCAACTACTTGGCCAAAATAGCTACTAACAACGGAGAGCATGCAAGATCACAAACAACACAGACATGATAGAAAGACAAAACCATTAATCAAACCAACATAATAATCTCAATATCCATCGTATCCCCACAAACACAACATGCATGATTACAAATAGATTAGATCTTGATCATGAACGGAGCTCACAAGATCTATACATGAAAGCACAAGGAGGAGATACAACCATCTAGCTACTACATGGACCCATAGTCCAAGGTGGAACTACTCACGCATCATACCGGAGAGAAGGCCTCCAGGATGATCTCCCCTCCGGCAGGGTGCCGGGAAGAACTTTAGATCCCCCCCCCAATCTAGGGACGATGGTGGTGGCGGCTATAGACGGTTTTGTGGAGATTTGATCGGGTACTTAGGGTTTCTGCATCGGGGGCTTCTTATAGGCGAAGGGGGAGACCGAGGAGGCGACTAGGGGGTCAAACCCTACCCAGGCGTGGGCCCACCCCTGGCCGCGCCTAGGGGGGTTTGGTCGCCCTGGCATGCTTCCTCGTCTCCCCTCTGGACTTCTTGTTCCCCACGGAAAGTAATTGACTTTGGCGTTTGTCCCGTCCAATTCCGAGAATATTTCTTTACTAACTTTTCTAAAACCAAAAACAGCAGAAAACAAGCATCTGGCACTGTGGCAACTTGTTAATAGGTTAGTACCAGAAAACATGTAAAAAGCACCTCAAAGTGTAGACAAGCAAAGCAAAGTAGATACTAAACAAGCATGGAGCATCAAAAATTATAGATACATTTCCGACGTATCAGATCCCTACAAGCATTGTCACTATTGGTTTGTTTCTCTCATCCAGGATATATCTATTGAAGATTTCACTCAGATTATTGTTCGCCAAATCTGTCTTGTAGTTTGAGTCAAAAGCCCACCTTGCCCATGTGTGCACTGAAATTTTTGAAAGCCACTGCCAAGCTTTCTCACATTGTTTTTTCATTTCATCCATTGCCTTGTCAAAACCATGCTTGGTGTAAGAATAGGCTACTATGTCCATGCACTTCTTCAGGTCCTCTCATCTGAATCCGGAGTATGGAAGTTGGCATAAATGTGCCTAAGACAGAATCTTTGAGGTGAGTTTGGGAAGACAGTGGTGTAGTGTCCAAACTAGTGTAGTGTCCTTTCTACCTATCAGACATGATGGTGTAGTTTCCAAACTGGACTTCCTCTCCACCAAGTGCTTCCTTCAACTACTCTAGAAACCATTGCCAATTCTCAGTATCTTATTTTGCAACAATGACCCAAGCTATTGGATAAATGTTTTATTGCCATCTCTGCCTGTAGCTGCAAGGATTTGAGATCCAGTGGTTAGTTTTATGAAGCATCCATCCAACCCTATGAAGGGCCCACATCCCTCAAGAAATCCAATCCTAGCAGCATTGACACAGAAGAAAAGCCCATGGAATCTTGGCTTGTCACTCATGAAAACCTGCTACCATCTCTTGATAGCTTCCTTCTCTTCCTCTGTTGGCCCCCTCTCAGTGGTGGCAATGCATCTAGATCCTGGATTTTTGTCAATAACAGTCTACAAATAATCCCTTATTCTGTAATACCGCTTCTTGTGATCTCCCATAACAATCTCTCTTGCCTTTGTCTTTGCCCTGTATGCCATCCTATTTGGCACATCTACACCAAAGTCCTTTCTAGCTTTGTCAACTAAAGATCTAATACATGTGTTTGTATCTGATATGAAATTGTCAACATAAGCACTGCTAAGCCACTTACTGTTAACTCTGGTGCTTGATGGTTTAGTAGGACAACAGTGCTCCAAGTGCATCTTCTTTATGCAGAAGATAGTTTCATGCTTTATCTTTGAAGCTAAAATGAAGAAATGGCAGTTGTACTTCTCCTTCTTTTCTGGCTTGCACCAACAATGATCCTATTTGGTAAATTTATGTGGTAATGGAAATTCCTAACCTGCACAATATGAAGTCTACACAGTGCCTGCCTAAACTGATAACATTTGTGGGTTTGAGCCTATAACATTTGTGCTGCCAAAACGGAGGAAGAGAAGAGCAAATAAGCAAACAGAGAGGGTGTGGTATGATGAGATAAAGGAAAATCCAGAGCAACAATTCAGGATAACACTTTGTTTCAAGGATGTGTCATCCTATTCTCTAAGAAAACCAAGCCACTCTCCATCATTAGATGGACCCCAATCTTTCAAAACTGACACTGCTGCATGAGAGTGTGATCTGGTTGTTGGGACATACCTCTTAACTTCCTTCTTCACTGGCTCCTATGGAATATAAGAGTCAAAAATATCTTCTGGCTCCAACTCATCCTCATACAACTCCTCATCCACCCCTCTCTTCCTCTTAGCAATTCTTTTCTTCTTTTCCTCTATTTCCTTCCTCCTCAACCGCTCTACCTGAACTGAGCCATACCTGCAAGGATACATCCAACTGTCATCATCAGATGCATATCCCACATCTCCATCTTCATCTGCATCTTCTTGTTCCTCTGCATCTTCTGCCTCCTCTGCTGATTTCTGCATTTTTTCATCAACTTGTATGCATAGAGGCTGGAAGTTACCACTGTTCTGAGTCTGCAAGTTGTTGTTCTGACACTTCTCTTCCTCTTCCAGATCAACTGCAATGTGGCTAGGATAGGACCTAGCATACAACTCCACTTTTCCCTTCTTGGTCTTGATAGGAGAGAACACAATGGCTTGTTTAGCCTTGTCCCTCATCACTATTAATACTAGTTTTCCCGACCTTTCATACTTTCTCAACATATCTTACACCTTAACATTGTTGTCCACTAATTCTAGGCCATTCAATCCCCCCCTTCATCTTTGACCTAATACATTGAATCAAAAGCTCGTACCCTTCCATCTCCATCAGTCCCAGCAAGTTCAGAAATCTAATATCAGACCGGCGCATGATTGTTGACATAAATTTGGCCCCATCGAATTGAATAAAAAGTTTGCACATATCTAAATGTTGCCTAATGTCAATTAAAAGATTTTTAAGCACACACTAGATGTTTACTGAACTAAATTCGACAGGCAAACCCTAAAACGAATAATTCCATAATTTGAGAACAGAGAACAAGGGAAGGGCAATCAGAACAGGGGAAGGGAATTTGTTCTTACCCGTAGTCCAAGAGGTAGTGGCTGAGTGGGTCGTTGCTGCACTGGCTCGCCGTCGCCAGCTACGAGGACCCCTCCTTCGACGCACCCTCCTGCTCTGGCTCCAGTGAGATGTCCATTGACTCGCGGTCGTCCTCGCTGTCCAAATCGACGACGCCCATGTTGAATCCCAGCTCGAACAACACCTTCTTGACGTATCGGCCGCCACCGCCTCCAATCCGACCGCCGTTGTGCCCTTCCGGCAAGCCGCCCCTCCTCTAGTCGCCATGGGAGTCGCAGGAGAGTAACTGACGAGAGTGAGGTGTGTAATGGAACAGAACCGCGGCTCCAACCATGCCCTAACGCGCGCGTTAATGGTCGTCTGGTCTATTTGTCCATCCCATGCCACGTGTGCACTAACAACGGGTCCCACCTACTATAGACGTGGTTAGACGGCTAACCACGAGGAATCAGTGGTGCGTGTCACATCCTAGCCCCAAAAGTGATATTTATGTGTAAAAAAAAATTATGTGTAAAAAAAATCTAAAGGTGATTTTTTGTGTCTCGTGGTGTTCAAAAGTGGACTCCAATCGATCACCAAACATGGCGGGTGAGCTCGCCCAGGGACGATCTGGCCCACGGCTTACTTGGCCAGGGAAAACACAGGGAATGGGATTCAGGAATAGCTGGGCGTGGACAGTCCGGCCTGGCTCAAAAAAAGCCCGACGAGATAGGCTTTTCAGGCCTATGGACCGGACCCAGGCTTCAGATCTACGGCCCAACAGTATATTCGGGACTGCCTCACTGCCTGCGGGACCCCCGCAGCATGCCTCGTACGCCTGCGTAATTTGACTTGGCTTAATTTAAGTGGGTATAGTAGCGGCAGCCGCTTGCCCGTATCGCTCATATCTTCGGAAAAAAAAGCTGCTGCGCACAGCCCGCTAGCTCCCAAGGGAAAAGGCGTCGTGCAAACTAGCGAGCTTTCACTTAGTATCTTCAACTCTGGCTATATCAAACACAGCAGATCAATCATTTAGCAATTAGCACAAATACTTGATTAGAAGCAAGAACAACATTACTTGCAATCAAATGTATTTATATATACCACAGGCAATCAAAACCATTTGATAGCATTGTTCAATCCATAATCTTTGCTTCTTTAGCTTAACTGGGAACATACTCTTGGTTTTTTAGGGGAACCACACACTTCATGAAGCAAGAACACAGGTTACAGCCCAGACGCAAGTGAAACCACCAGAAAGAACAGGACAAGATACGCGGCAAGAACAAATGCAGAAAGAACCCCAACTTAGAAGAGAGAAACAAAGAAAAGCTTGGGTAACCCTGCAAGCGTCGACGCCTGCCATCAGAATCTGGACTGCACCATAGCCGGAACAGCTTTTCGAGTCGAAGCAGAGGCCCACCAAAGGCGGAACCAAAATCGTTGTAGCGCATCAACGGGTGATCTCCCTTGTACTCGTCGTGTCCCGGATCCACCGATCCTCGCCGACCCCGCATCCTTGTTCCATAACATGAAGCTTGCTTCTTCCTGAACTTGACTGAGAATAAGCTAATAACAAAAAACAGAATAAAAATGAGCATTAAAAATTTGCTAAGATTGATGTTAACTTAAACGGTTAAACCAAAAAGGCAATCTTGACAATGAAAAATTAGGTAATAAAAAATCTTTCACATTCTTTTTGGTTTGAAGCATCCTGGCAGTGGCAAGAAAAACTAAGTGTGCAGCCCAATCCAAAAGATGACATCCTTCAAGCGTTTATATGCCATGGAACATCAGCCATGCTTGGGTGGTAGAGTTAACAGAAAGCAAAACCAAGCAAAAGTGACGTAGAGCAAAAGAAGCAAGTTGTAGAACAGACATACAGTGCTATTTTGAAATGACAGAATGTACCTGTGTATTACATCAATGGAACAATAACAGACTGTAGACATACAGTGCAGAATTAGTGCTTCAAACAAGCGAGCACTTAAGTATCGGATTGAAGTATGCTACTTGATGGTGGTCTTCTACAAGAGTATTAACTTCTTGCAATAACAGAAGTGTTGATAGTATTACAAGAAAAAACTCAGATGCCAATTAGACCTTATAAACTAATTTTGGTACCGGACAACACAATAATCGCATCAATAAATTTCAATAAATGAACACAATAATCACAAATTCACTCTCTCCATCCAGAGACATTGCACTCATAGATATAGACATTGCAGAAACTTCGGTAATGACATGATTATATATAGACATTGCAAAAACTTCGGTAATGAAATGATTCGGTTCTCTGAAACTAGTATGGCTGGACGCATAGATATAGAGATATCTAGCTCGCCGCATCCAAGATCTAACAGAGCAAGAAACGCTCTGCTCTGTACCGTGCAATCTATGCTGTCAACTGCAGTTAAATGAAACCAGCAGCCCATGTACTCCTTTTAGTCCTTTTAGTGTAGGTACATTGCTAATGGCGAATGGTACTTGGTGTCTACAGAATCTAGGATTAAAGTAATCTGATACCATCAATTGTAGGTCATCAGATAGCCAATTAATTGTCAATCTAGCATAAGCTACAACAGCAATAGTTGTACTACATTAAATCACATTATCCCCTTCAAATTCAACAGAGGCACTGGCGAGACAACAGCCTAGCAAATACAGATCGATCCATATCTGATGAAAGAAGAATTAACATGATTAATTTGTACCTTGTGATTCCTCTTCTTGGACAATGGGGAGTCATTCCAGTGACCGTAAATCTGGGCATAGTACGGTCTCAAACTGGCCAAACCGCGAGCCCAGCCTGCACCGCACCAGATAATCAGTTTTTGCCGGTTTGCACATAATAAACCGACCAAACCGAAATTAAAAACTCTAATCTGGTTTGAGACGGGTTGGACCCGGAGAAACCAACCAAACCGTCAACTCCCGCATCGCAATCATCTCACACATCACTGCCGGCGCTAGGGCATGGTCGAGGCGAGGGCACGGCCGTCGGCGGAGGCTGAGGACGCCGACGCCGGGGCTGCGGCGGACATGGAGTACTATAGCGGGGGTTGCTGGAGTCTGGGATTCAGCGGAAGCGGAAGGAGCCGACGGCGGCTACGATGGAGAATGTATGAGTGCCCCATGCCACGGCAGAGGCGACGAATTTTACGCCATCCTCTCAGCGCCCACCTGATTCTCGAAGCAAAATTCGCATGCCAAAGGTCCGTCTCCCTTCTCCCCTGTTTCTTGAATCTGTATCTCCGTGATGAAATCTCTCTGTTGTAGTAGCAGTTCTTCACCTGATCCAATCCTTGCATTGGATCATTCTTGAAGTACCTATATGTGTCGTCCATTGATTTGATATTCGTTTGCTCCCTTGGTCTAGCCGAATATTTGTTTTGGCTTTCTAAGAGGTTTCTTGCATCTGTAGATCTATATGTGGTGAAATCTTGAAGTATCAACGTTCATCAACATTTGCTACTTCCTCCGACCCAAATTAGTTGATTTGGTTTTGTCTAGATTCGGATATATCTAGCACTAAAACAAGTCTAAATACATTCGAATCTAGACAAATTTGAGTCAAGTAATTTGGGTCTGAGAGAGTACTGAATTTATCCAAATGTTGAGAGAGAAGCATGTGAAGAGGAGCGGCGATTAGCTGCATGTGAGGAGGAGCAGTGATGTAGCTACCATCTTTTTATGTTTTGCTCTTCTTTGGGTATTCTGCTCTGTCCTAAAACGTAAATAACTTCAGCTATCATAGAACTAATATTTCACATAATATCTGAATGTTAGCATTTGGTGTGTCAAGTATTTACATAGCTGACCCTTTTTGCTTGCATGAACAAGGCTGCAATCATGCCAATTGGAAGCAGTGGTAAATGCATGAACTTTCTGCCATAAATTGAGATTGGCAATGTTATTTTTCTTTATGTAATAATCTAATTTCGATACTACATCCCATTTTCATTGGGTGTTATTTCCCCCTGTGATAGATCATGAATCACATTTTCATATTTGTTACTTCAAATTTATGGAGTAAATTTTAATGTTTAATTCTTGGCAAGCCACATGAGTTGTGTCTTGCTGTTGACATGGAGTACAGGTGATAAATATCCGAGTGGTTGGTGCTCATGAAGGGATACATGATGTCATTTAGAATAAGCATATTCTGCAAACAGTTTCTTATCGGTGATTTCCCTCCGAAGCAAATTGCACTGTTTATCCAATTTATGGCCCTCTGCTAATGAATAGCAGTACATGTCACATGTATTAGAAGTGCTCCAATTGGCACTGTTTCTTTTAATCTCTAGATTCACTCGTGTTTGCTGTTTACATGATCTTTATGTATGCATCAGCATGGATATTCACCTTGTCTAAGAAGCTTCCTAGAGAAGCACACAACTGTCAAAACTGGGGCTGGGCTTCTCCTTGTTTTCTTAGAACCTGAAGGCATGCTACAAGTAATGTAAGCTAGACTTTTCCTAGTACTCTGATTTTTTACTAAAACTATTGTAAATGAAGGCCAGATGATTTTTGCTAGTACTCTTATTTTTAACACTGTTTTTGCTACTCTGAATTTGTATATGAAGCCACATGTAGCAACGCAAGAAACTGTTGGTACGTCGTAGCGTTCGAGAGCCATGGAGACGGAAGCCACGAGGCATCGGCGGCGGGGAGGATGCTCGACGGGTGGGCGAGCGGCGGGAGGCTGGCGTGGATGGCGGAGGTCCTCAACGACGGGTGCGTGACGGAGGCCGAGAGATCCAAGATCGCTGTTTGAAACTCGAAAATAGGCCTAATTTGAAGCGTTTTGAATAATTTATTGATTTTGCAAAAACGAAATTGAACTAGCTCTCTGACAACTTTTGGGACGGAGAGAGTAATATTTATTCTACACAATTGCTACCTATGATTTTCTATAGTTAAATAGTTACAGTGACTTGAGTTGTGTATGTCAGTATATGTACAGGGACCTTTTTTCAGATAGTGTACATGCCTACATGGATTTGTGCATGTTTTTGTTGAGCACTGAGCACTCAACGGTGTCAAACCGTCCAAACCGTGTAATCAACCCGCACCACACCGTGGTTTCACCTCCAGCTTAAGCAGTCTAAACCAAACCAACCCAGTTTAAACTGGTAGCTACGGGCTGGTTTGAGTAACGTGTAAATGCTGTTCTAAACCAGGAATGCCCAGGTTTAAGTGACCGGATTGGATTTCTGTATGAATAATGCCGCTAACTAGCGGCTCCTGATACGGGAATGGAGGGAGATGGAATGAATGAAAGGTAGGAGCAGCAGACCGTCCCCCGGAATCTGGAGGAGCAGCGGCGACCATGATGGATCTAGCCGGTGGTGTTCGGCCGCACCTCACCTCCACTACCCTGTGCCTGGTCAAGGAAAGGCCGTATGTGAAACTATGTGGGTATATGCCGACAGGCCCGCTTATGGCACCTATTTGCGCTCCTCTGCTGCGGGCACTTGCGTAAGCTAGTATGCGGGCTTGGGTTTGCGGCGCCGCGGACAACCCGCTCCAACTTGCAGCCTGAAGCAAAAGCATCGAAGATAACCAGCACAGAGCATGAGGAGTCTCTCACCTTCTTGTGGCTCTCGACGTGGAGCGGTATCTTGCGCTTGGGGACACGAATGACACAGAGGCCAAGAAGATGCAGGTCCTCGACAACCTCAATGTCGGAGAAGAACTCCTTGTCCAAGGAGGATTGATTGTAGCTGGGCACAGAGCCTGATGGCACACGGCGGTGGAACGGGTGGCACAAGCCGTTGATGATGTCGTTCCCTCCCCCATGTATCCCCTCCCTAGATCATCGTATCCCCTCCTCCTTTTCTTGCCCTTGCTACAGCCGCCTCTCGCTGGCTCGAGGAGTCGTCGGCTTCTGTCTCTCTCTGCGTTGTGATATCACGGCGGTGTGGAGGGGAGTGAACGGGGGAAACGATGGGGTCTCTCGCACCTACTGTCATACAAACAGAAAGGAAACAAAATGGTTCAGTCAGCTTGGTGGTTGTGGAGTAATAAACGTGAAAAACAGGGGAAAAAGTGAAACAGATGGGAAAAAGGGAGAAACACTCCTCCCTTTAATATTATTAGGTATAGATATACCTTGTGTAGAGCTCCATCAGACAGTCTATCTTTTCACATTCATTCTCAACAAACTTTCCTAGTAACCTGATCCTCCATGAACTTGTTTGTAATACCACCTAACAAAAGTGGAAAACAATAACCATAAAGAAATCTTAAGAAAAAGAAGATGGTGATGTAATGAATTTAAATGCTGAATTATTTGCTCCTGATAAGGTGGTAACTGGTACAGCACCAATAAAACTAAATATGCTTAGTTGTCGGTCTGGGAAAGTAGGAGGGTCAAGCAAGTTACATTCAGTTCCAGTTTATTCAGAGTTGCTGGAACTCGGGTTAGATAAGTTGGGGGGCTACTGTCCAAATTTTCCATGTATTTCATCTAACTAAATCACAAACTGGGGATAAGGAAAAAATCTCACATTACAATGTTGGATTATATGGGCACAAAGGTGGAATGGTCTCAGGTTATAGTTCCCAACAGATGACTGACACTTCTACAAATTCAATTCGTTAATCAACGAACATATAAAGGGATTAGTTCATTTCATAAAATTTTCGGCACCAAATTCTCTGTTATGGTTGTGTTTTTGGTTGCAAGTCTGAGGCCTGGATTTTTGTCTCTTTCAGTTTTCGACCTGTTTAGGCTTCGCCCTGGTTCCTGCGGAAACCATATCTTCATGTGAACTACTTTTTCTCTGTAACATATTTCGGTTTGTTAGCATGGGAAGAATGAATTAAATGCTTTGGCATGGTGTTGTGAAAACTGAAATGACAGTAATCAGTGTGGAAAACATCAACCTTTAAATGCAGCCGCAATTTTCTCACAAGCATTTGTAGAAGATTTTCACAGTATCTCACAAGTACAGATCTTAAAATCAGATATGCTAGAATTAGGATTAAACCAGTTATGTAATTAAAGAAAATTTCTAGGAAATAAAAGTGTCTAGAGAATATAAGGCTTGGTGGCATTCAGAAGAAATTAGCATGCTTAGAATTATATATCAGAAAACAGGCTCAAGTGAACAAAATAGAATATTTAGGATTAACATTTGAGCACAATACGAAAGACACATAACAAGCCGTCATAAGAATTTGAGAACAGCGGATATAAACAACCGCAGATAAATGGCAAGACGTTCTTCATAGAGATCTCCCAACTCTTCTACCAGCTGAAATGCTCAAAACGTTTGGTCCTGCATTACTGAAACAGCAGAGTGGATGACATATTCATCATCAGTACAAGATCAAAAAATCACAAATACATAAGGTTTAGACAGACATCATATCCCCGACGCCTTCCTATGACAACTGAAACCTTGCTTCGGCTTCAGCCAGGCAGGGGGAGCTTATTACCTCGCTCCTCTCCTCCCCGCAGATGTACCCCGCGCCGCGGCGCAGGAACGGCAGATCCACTGCACCACCGTGACCCCAGACCCTCCGCCGTCGTGCCCGGGAACTACCCACTCGCCAGCTTCGGTAGCGCAGGAGGCGGCCGCCACCACGGTCCACGGCAAGGCCGGCGGCGAGGGGGAGGGAGGAGATCGAGGATACCTAACCTAGGTGTCAAACCGCATCGGCCACGTCGCCCCACCACTGGCCAAATCTCCATTCTGCCGCCCTCCCCCGGCTCCCCCACCCAAATTGCCCCCACCTCGGTTCCCCCTCCCCGCTTAAAAATCAGAAAAGTCCTCCAATTATATAAAATTCACCAAATTCTGACAGGAAACAATTACTCCACAGTAGAGACCAATTGCGTCTGAATGTTACAGTCTTACAGAGCAGAAAATGTTTTTTACAGTTCAGAATCCGATCAAACAAAGAATGACGCCTACTGCCTAAAACTGCATAAGATCGAATGACCCCAAACAAAGAATGACGCCTACTGCCTAAAACTGCATAAGATCGAATGACCCCAAAAACGCCTTCGGCCTAAAACTACAAAATCCCGCGCCGTCAACACGGAAAGGGACTCCCTTGTCCCGCGCCTCGCGCCTCCACCCCCAAGCGGACTATCCTGCACAGTTACAGAGCGCAATTCAGTACAGGTTTTGAGAGTTCAGACTTAAGAAGCGAAAATTCATTGAAACTGAAACTGTATTTAGTACCTGCCAAATTACAGCGAATGCTGCATCGCATTCCTTCCTCTGGTACACCTTCGGCGCAGCCAGCTCGGCCGCAGGGGTGATCCCATGCACTCGGCTCCTCCCGCGGTCTGACCGCTACCGCCATCACTCCGTCAGCTGCGGTGATCCGCTGAAATGCAGACCACCGGTTTCAGAATTCAGACCAAAATCAAAAGGAACAAACTGACGGAGAAAGACTGATAACTTACCATAACACCGTCTGTCAGCTCTGCGGGCAGATCGTCCTCTCGGATGAGGACCCAATCGTCTTCATGAACTACGGTAAGAACCATACCACCATCATGGTGATGATTCTCATCGTCACACATGGTGAAGGAGTACGGGATCAAGCAAACCGTACAAAACCTGTCCTTCTCGTGCGGCTCGGTCCAGTCGATGTCGACGAGGGCCTGTACGGCGTCCCTGCCAGTACCCCCATGCACTGTATCCAACTGAAAAACGGCGAAAGACAGGAAGATATAAGAACGAAGGAACGATTCTCGTACAGAGACAAAAAGTTATCGCATTCGGAATCGGCCAAGAAAAGAAGCGGCACGGGAATTTACCTTACACGATGGACTGCAGTGATCGTTATTGCCACTCAATGAAACTCTGCAAGAATCGCAATGGTCCCCCCCTCGACTGATCAGACGGTGAGGTCGGAGAATGATCCAACTTCCGTATTCGTCCTTGAAGCGAGCAATCTTGTTCCAACTATATCGCAGGCCCATGCCCCTCGTCCTCACTGTCAGGTACGATAGCGCGGCCATACCTCTAACCATGGCAATCTGAGAACAGATAGAAACTACATTCATCTATCCACACCTCGTGCAAGAATTCGTGCAAGAACCAGAAAAAGAACGAATATGTAATGCAAGAACTTTCGTTCAAGAAGTATTATTACCGGTAGAATCTGTGGGTCAGGTACTCCTGGATGAGGATTGTGGTGCGAGGAGACATGTGTCGGGCAGCACCTAATGCACGTCCTCGCTAGGCATCTCGAGCAAAAGCTGCGATCATGGCATGGGCGGAAGTCCGCACCCACCAAGGCCTGCGCGAATTCCATAGCAGACGGTCGTGAAGAACTAGGGGCGCGCTGTGCTCGGGCTATCTGTCCTGGAATCGCGATTCAGAGGAGGAGAAAGAGGAAGAAGAAGACGACGACGACGGTCTGGAGGGAGAAGAAGAGGGAGAGGGGGAAATATAAGCGTCGCGAGCCTCTATTCAGCCGTGGGCCGTGGGCCGTGGGCTATTGCCACGTCCACTACCTACGAGTTTCATCTCTAGCATTTTTTTTTCCATCTCTAGCATTTACTTACTCCTTTTAACAAACAATGCTAGTACAAATATAGTGGACACATTTTTGGGGGGTAAATATACTGGACACTTTTTTTTTGCATAATAATATACTGGACACTTGACCATAAATAATAAGATGGTTCACTAAAATGGTAAACATTGAGATAGAGGTATTTGTTATTTATCGGTCAAGAGAAATTTTAACAATATAGCAATGTGATCCGAGTCAAAATTCACGCCATTTTTCAACCAATTTTCCCAATGTGCTCATTTATTTTTATTTGTATGATTATAGTATGAATTCCACTTCTTACCTTCTATTTGTGATTTTTTGACAGTGTTTGCCTCATTTAATTTTTTAGTACAATTTACCCCAAACTTGTCACATTGTGTCAAGTTTTTTCTATGGTGCGTTGTTCTGGTGGTAGGAGTGGTGTCCGGAAGAATAAATCTGCCTCAACTCTATTCCTACACCAGCAATAATCTTCACGGTCTAGTCTCAGAGGTGATAGCAAAGTGTGTTGTTCGGTCCTTCAGATCGACAGCTTGGTCTTCTCGTCGGACTTCAGATCTGACAAGATCATTTCTCGGTGTGTCGCTGGCGTTCTTCGTTATATATGACGACGCTGGTGGCTGGGACGAGGTGGTTTCTCTATAGTAAGGATGTCGGTCCGAAGGTGGTGGATCTAGCGTTCTTCTTCGACTTCATCGATGGGAGGTGGAGGATCTTGGTCCAAGATAGCACGGGGACATCCTTCCGTCGACGTGCCATGGCGACATGTGTCTCGATACGTGCAGTGGGCATGTTCATCGACTCACAAAGCCTAGTTGGCGATGGTGTTTTCTTGGATCTGGAAATGGTGGAGGCTCGATGTTTCTTCCGTCTCGGTGACATTGGAGTTGGACGACGACCGCTGGCTTCGGTGGTTGCAGGAAACCCTAGGGATCGATTTGCATATCTCGATCTCTTACGGTTTTATCTGAAGTCCACCTTCAGGTTATCATCTGAACCCCCTCTAGTATTAAGTTACAAGCAATAGACAACTGCTTTAAGCAAAGTGTGTAAGGTAAATAGTCCACATGTTCCATAAAAAAGACAGTATTTTCTCCCTAGTTCCCACATCTACAGAAGATGATCACGGACTAAGGCCTGAAAGATCAGCATAAATACCTAGAGGAGTCAATAGCACTACTTCCAAAATTTACTCCATGGAGAGCATGCAAGATCACAAAAGCACAGACATGATAGAATTAAACAAAAACCATTAATCAACCTAATAATGTCAATATCCATCACATCCCCGTGAGCAAAAGAAGTTAAAATAGAGTAGCTTGTAAACGTATCACAAGTAACCATAAATGAAGCACACAGAGATACAAGGGTTTTTTTCCCGTAGTTCCTTCCTTTGAAGGGAAGTACGTCTATGTTTGGAGAGGGGGTGGTTTCAAACTACCAACGCCACGAGAGGCCTCCCTTATTCTTTGATGAACCTCACCCAAAGGGTTCAATTCACCTCTTCCACTATATCGGCAACCTTCGAGGTGGAAGCCGACACCTTTACAACAAGTTCGAGGCACACATCCACAACCTAATTGTAGGCTCCTGAATACAAGCAAGATGTCAAACAATCAAAGACAAGCTTATAAGAACCAAATCAAAAGCTAGGGTTTCCAATTCCAACTTATAAGTG